>PVJI01005617.1:0-94572 GCA_004026765.1 Micronycteris hirsuta
CATTTATATTTAAAATAATTACTGATAAGGAAGGACTTCTGTTGTTTTGCTATTTCTTTTCTGTATGCTGTATAGCTTTTTCTGTCCCTCATTTCCTGCATTACTTGGTGTTTGTGGGCTTTTTTGTAGTTAAACATTTAAATTCCTTTCTCATTTTCTTTTATATATGTCCTTGTATATAGTCTAAAGCTACTTTCTTTGTTGTTACTAGTGGGGTTCATTTAGCATCCTAAAGCTGTAACATTCGGAATTTACACTGACTTAATTTCAAGGACACACAGAAACTCTTAACAGCTTCATCCCTGACACTTTGGCTGCTGTCACAAAACTACGTATATATACATTGTGTGCCCTAGAACATAAACTAATCAGTCTTTTAAATGCTGTAGTCTTTTAAAGTATGTAGAAAACAAAAATGTGAAGTTACAATTGTACCAGCTTTTACATTATTATTTAAAAGATTTTACTTATTTATTTTTAGAGACAGAAAGGGAGAGAAACATCAATGTGTGGTTTCTTCTCCCACACCCCCTACTGGGACCTGGCCCACAACCCAAGCTTGTGCCCCGACTGGGAATTAAACAGGCAATACTTTGGTTCGCAGGCAGGCGCTCAGTCCAGAGCCACACCAGCCAGGACTACACTATTAACTTATTAAAATGTATTGGTCTCTTTTAAATCATATAAAAAAAAAGTAGTTACAAACTGCTCTTCAGTAGAACTAGCTTTTATAATTGTCCAGTATTTACCTTTATTGAGATCTGTATTTCTCCATAAGGCTTCAAGTCACTCCCTAGGACCCTGTCAATTCACCTGCAAGACTCCTCCCTTCTTGTAGGGCAGGTCCGGCTGTCACAAACCACTAGCTTGGACCCGAGAATACTTTAATTTCTCCCTCACGTGAGGACAATTTTGCCAAATATAGGACTCTTGGATGCTTTTTTTTCTCCCTTTTACCACTTTGAATATACCAGCCCACCGTCTCCTGACCTTCAAAGTTTCTGATGAGAAATGTTCATCTAATTAAGGATCCCTCGTATGTGATGATTTGCTTCTCTTGCTGCTTTTGATTCTGTATTTGGCTTTTGAAAGTCTAATTACATGTCTCTTGGTTCATCTTCCTTGGAATACACTGAGTTTTCATCAAATGTGGGGAAATCTTCAGCCATTATTTCTTCAAATATTCTCTCTACCTCTTTCTCTCTTCTCTTCCTGGGATTCCCACAGTATGCTGGTCTGTTTCACGGTGTCCCACAAGTCCCTAAGGCTCTGTTAATGTCTCTCCAACCTTTTTTTCCCCCATTTCCCAGACTATAATTTCCATTATCTTACATTTCAGTTTCTGTTTCTTTCTTGTGCCTGCTCAAATCTGCCTTTGAATCACTCTAGCGAGTATTTCATTACTGAACATTTTAGTTCCAAAATTTCTGTATGGTTTGTTTTTCCCTTGTTGCTAGCTTCATTTTGATCATGTATCATTTTCTAGACTTTCTCTTAATTTTTAGTTCTTTGAGCACTTTAAGACAGTTTTAAAATCTCTGTCTAGTAATTCTACCTCCAGAACTTTTTAGGAGACAGTTTCTGTGGATTTTTTCATTTGAATGGGCCATACTTTCCTACTTCTTTGCAGTTTTGTTGCAGTGTAGTAACTCTGGAAATCAGATTGTGACCCTTCCACAGCCTTTGCTGTTTTATTGTCCTTTTCTTCCTCTCGTTGTGGGTTGTGTCCCTGACTTTGACGGGTGTGGGGCTTCCCCAGATAGAGCCAAACCCCAAGACACCTGTTGATGGCACAGGCTGGGTGAGAGTGCCTGTCACAATTGTTATACCTTAAGACCTTGCAGGCCTAAGCTTGTGCACAGGTACACACAGAAACTCATGCACACGGGCACCCATACGTGTACACTTGCACACATGGGCACTCACACACATTTTAGGACAGTGCTCTGAGGTTGTATGTAGCACACATCCAGGCTTTGCTGGTTTATATGAATAGGATTCAGGCAAAATCTGCAGCGAATCTTGTCATTTCTTACAGATGCTTCCTCTGCTTTTCTTCTTCTGGTAACTAACACACGCTCGCAATTACTCTTGGCTTTCTCACCTAGATCAACACAGTCTGAGAAAACCACTTGGAAGACTTAGTGTTGGAGTGTGGAAGCCAGAAGGTGGCAGCTGACCCCTCACAAACTTTCTCGGCCCCGATGACGGGTGAGGCAGACCATGTGCCAATTTGCAAGTCATGGGCCTGAGCAGGGACCAACGTCAGCAATTCCACTTGCCTAGAGGGAAGGACCGGCCCACATAGGACAGAGGCTCCTGTCACACCAGTCCCTCTGCTGGAAGAACAGGGTGCCTCTCTGCATCACACATCTGACTCACCCCTGCATCAAGCCCCTCGGCAAACCCAGTGCACGAGCATCTGCATGCCAAGCGGAGGCACAGGGAGGCATGTTATTCGGGGCGGAGTGGAGAGGCTTTACTGGACATGTATTTATTGAGAGTTCTGCACAAGTTCTTCCCAGAACAACTTACTTTTAAAAGCCGAATGTGACTTTCTTGTGCTCTCTGCTGAGAGGTGCTATGCATAAGTGAATCTTATAAAAATGGGGTCATGGGGCATACCCTCCATAGAACTTAGCATTATCCAGAGATAAATGAAATACTGCAGGCTAAAATTTTTTCTGCTCTGCATCTAGTTGCTGAAAGTTTGTTTTTTAAAAAGACAGACAAAAACCAAATTGCTTTCATATATACTAGGAACATCTGTGCTCCTGGTTAGGGCACATCCCTGGGTTGTGGGTTCAATCCCTGGGCTGGTGTGTGTTTCTCTCCCACATTGAGGCTTTCTCCTTCCTCTGTCTCTAAAATGGATAGACATATCCTTGGGTGAGGATTAAAAAAACAAAAATGTGCACGACGTTGCATGAAACCCACTGGAAAAGCAGACATTTACAGTAGGTCAGGAGTGCAAGAAACTCCGCCGCGACAGTGCATCGCAGGCCTCTGAATCCCCACCTCTGCAGGAACGTCCCAGAATGAGTGTGGAAGCGCCCCAGCGCTGACTGGGGGGCACGGGGACACCAGTGAGGAGGCAAACCTGCAGGCGATGAGGATCCAGCTCATCATCTGTCTCACCTTGCACAGGGACAGCAGCTACAGGACAGAGAGAGACAACGTGGGCACCTCCACTGCACATCACCGAAGGCTTTCCCGCGAAAACACTAGAGCTGACGGTGCTTCCCGAAGCAGAATTCCCATGGGGCAGCGCGGAAGCCTCATAACCCACGCCTGTCCTGACCCCCGACGGTTGCCTGGGTCCTCCTGCCCCCGCCTCTCTCTGCCTTTGTGTCCGGCTCTGCTTTTCCATGCTCCCATTCGCGTTCCGAGGTGAGCTCCTCGGCAAGTGTCCTGCCATCTTCCAAGTCGTCTCCACCCGCCAGCTCCCACCGGTAGTTCTTGGGAGAGAGCTCCTCGACCGTGCGGGGCCTGGCCTTCTTCCGCCTTTTCGTTTGCCTTTGCAGCTCGGGCGTCGTCTCCAGCCCTGGGCACCCCGGGCTCTCACTCTCACCCCCGCGCCCTTTCTCCTTCCTCCTCTTGTACTCCGCAATCTGCTTGTGGAGCGCCTCGTGATCAATCCCGCACAGACTGGAGTGCACAGCAGGCCCCGGGATGTCATACGGTGAGGGGGCCTCTGGGGCCTCGAGGTCCCTGGAGGGGAGAAGGAGAGATGAAGTGCCGGAGCAACCAAGTGGGGCGCCTGGGCTGGCTGGCGCTGCACCTCCCTGCGCCCCGCGCCCGTGAGCCGCGCTCATGCCGGCCAGCAGCCGGCTGCGCGTGGCGGGGATGGCGCAGTGGGGGCTGGTGCGGGCGGTCTCCAGTCCTGGAAAGCACCGGGCACTGGTGGCACCGGCCATCCCAGTTCTGACGCTGCTATCTACACCGTAATTAAACACATTTTTAATTTTCCCCCCATTTACACTTGGCCAGCGCCCCGTGAGAGTTGTGGACGGGGCATTTGATACTCAGCTCACCTGATGAACCAAAGCAAACGACAAGCGTCTATGCCGACAGCAAACTGGGAGGACACTTCAAACCCGAAATCCAACCATGTCGCCCTCAGAACACTCCAACTCTCCGCTCCGGAGGCCCCACGCCCACAGCTTTGGCCCCTACCTGCCCCCCTCCCCCAACCCCTGTGGGGCCTCTGCTCAGCCCCGCGGTCCGGGAGTGGAGCATCCAGCGCCTGGCAGGTGGGGTCCTAACAGAGCCCAGGGGACGCGGGTGCAGCAGGTCTCGGATACCAGGCCGCTCGGGCTACTTCCCTGCCTGGACCGGCCCCTCCACACACACCCCGACTCTGCACCACCCTTTCCCAAGCCCACCCTGCAACGTCCCCTCACCCACTGCACTCATCCGCACATTCACTACTGCCGGTCGGCCTCCCCACAAAACGCAGGCCCCACACACGGCCGAGTGTTTGCTCACGGGCCGGCACGCAGCCCTGACCTACGAGATTTTGCAGTATCCGCAGCGGCCAGAGGTCCCGGCACTGCGGGTGGACGCCCACAGCCCCAGGGCACGCAGGGGCCCAGTCGGCAGGCGCCACCGGGCCGCGCAGCCCGCCCGCCCGCTCGCAGACACGGCTGGGCGCCAGGGCAGCCGCACCCGCCGCCCGCCGGAGACCCGGACGCACGTCCACACGCATCACCTGCGGTCACTGTGTCCAAGATCTTCATCTGCGGGTCCAAAATCAGCGACTGCCAGTAACCGGTCCACCTGAAAAGGAACGGAAGGCCCTTAGCACGCCAGGTCGCGCGGCGCCGCGTCAGCGTGACGTCAGAGGGACGTGCGACCGCCGCAGGTTCCTTCCGGCGCCGCGTGATGTCGCTCCCCGCGGCGACAATTTCCGGGTGCCGAGCGTGTTCGCCCGTGTGTTTTCAAACACCTACCTTTTCTTTGATGATGAAGAGTTTTTAAAAAGTGGATTTAAAATATAAAAAATAAAAGTAAAACTGGATTTAAGTGTGTAAAAGTCAAAATTATGACCCAACAGCTGGACGTCAGCCGAATTACCCAGGCAACTCGCCCTGCAGCACGGGATGTGCTGGGGGCATGGGGAGGGGAAGGCTGGCCCAGCGCGTCCCCGGAGCGCGGAGTCACCACGGCACCGGGACGCTCACGAATGTCAGAGGACGCAGACCTGGGGACCGTGTCCGAGCACAGGACTGGCGACGCTGCACACCACGGACAGGCCAGGAGGAGAGACTCGCAA
This sequence comes from Micronycteris hirsuta, assembly GCA_004026765.1. Classification (NCBI taxonomy): domain Eukaryota; kingdom Metazoa; phylum Chordata; class Mammalia; order Chiroptera; family Phyllostomidae; genus Micronycteris; species Micronycteris hirsuta. The sequence continues at coordinate 5,276 of PVJI01005617.1, forward strand.
CGCGTGCTCTGACCAGGGACGTGGTCCGGACTACAGGGCTGCGACGCCAACCAGCGGGACCCCCGAAGGCATCGCTGAAGGAGGGACGACCCGCAGGGCTCTAGGCATGTGCCGACCCCGCCAGGCCGGGCTCTCCCAGCCTGCAGGTGCCCATGGATGCCGCTGGTTTGCGCACAGGGCAGCTGCCCACCACAGCCTCACTCAGACAGAAGACCACCAGGTGCCGACGGGCGGAGAGTCACTGTGCTGTGTTCCCAGTGTGAATACCTGTCCCCAAAGGGGCCACACCCAGAGGAAATGCTGGGATGAGCCTTGAAGCACTGGCTGAGCCAGAGGCCCAAGGCGACCATCCTCAAGGCCTGGAAATCAGGTGCGCCAGGGGTGGGGGAGCCGGCTCCTCAGGGTGAGCGGGGAGGTGTGCATTCAGTGCCCGTGATGGGAGATCACCCATCGATAAAGCTTTTAGAAGGGTTATCAAAGAACCAAATGCAGCCCCCAATTCTGACACATGAACACTGGCGCACTGTGTCTCCAGGACCATCCTGCGAGGAACCCCGCACGCAGGCCCCACCAACTCCGCCAGGCTGGCTCTCTGCTCTCAGCCCACTGACAAGCGAACGGAATAAGCCACAAAACTGGCCTCCGAGTACACGCATTTTCTTTAAAAATTTAGACTTTTTTCCTTTATAGTTATGAAAAAATCCCATTGTAAACGCCCTCCGGATGAAGTGTAAGATGCACAGGATAAGCATATAAGCCCCTCCGCACACAGCTCGGTGCTTCACACGGCAACCCCTTGGGACACCCCGCGGGATGTTTGGAGACCAAGCCCTCCTCCACGCCTGCCCCAAGACAGCCAGTGTTCTGACTTCTAATGCCGAAGGCAAGGCACACCTGTCCTTGCACTTCTTCTAAACAGAACCAGAACAAGGGCCTCTCCCTTGGCTCCTGGTGTGAGGTGCGGGGCACAGGGGGACAGGTGGTCACACCAGAGCACGTTCAGCCACTGCTAACACATAACTGGTGTCCGTGGAAACTGCACATGCCCTCCCACTGCCGTGGGTACCCCCAGGGGATGGCGGGGCACAGTCCACTCAGCTTCTGTAGGTTCAACCTCAGCCTCCAAGGTGGCGCTGCTGTCCCTACCCCATTCCCCGACAGCACAGGAGCCAGTTACTTTGGTCAGGACCTGCAGTATCCTCGCTACTGTCCAGTGAGCCTCGCGTGGGCAGGGTGTGCACTGGAACTTCTGTGGTTTCACGTCCACGCTCCCGATGACCATGACGCTGAGCCCCCCCACCTGGGTTTATCAGCAGTAATGGGCTCTGTGGACAGAGCTTATCACTACCCCTCTTTCAAATGTCTGCACCAGTGACCTGGAGACCATCCTGGAATGTACAGGAAGGAGGCAAAACTGTTAACACTACTACCATTTGTATCCCCTGCAAGTTTTCCATACAGTGCACCCAAAATAAGAAACCGAATACACTGGTAGAAGACCCAAAGTTTCATCCATACTCCCAACTTTAATTTTTGTGTCTCTCCAACCTGCTTTCTCAATGGCGTGCTTCAGCCTATCACAAACACAAGGGCAAGCAGGAAATGACATGCCCTCAAATACTCATTGTGCAAATCCAAGACCCCCTCCTAGTCTGGCCTTTACTTTCTTCTCCCTGCAGTGAGACAGACTTCGTAACAGTGAGCCGAGCTGAGACCAAGACTTCACTTTGCCTCCACTCAACACCCAGGCTCCCCTGGGCTCTGGGTACCTGCAGGACCCACCCTGGCCATGGGGCACATAGCCGGGCCCTTTACCACCTCCTCTGGGCACACATGGGACGACGCTGCACAGGCCTGAGGCAACCTCCAACACAGACACCCACCAGCACCATCTCTGGAGAAAGGGCCTCTCTAGAACGAGCATCTGACCCACCACCCTCCTTCCAGCAGCTTCATCTGGACAGGAACCCACAGAGCCAGGCGGGGCCTGGTGACTACTGCTTCTACCACCTCAGAGGGAAGGGCAGGGCAGGCAAGGGAGCAGAGGGCTCGTCCTCCAGCCAGGCCAGGGTTTCCTTCTCCCAGCTTGACACATGTGCCTGGGTGGATTCTTTTCTTTTTTTTATTTTAGAGAGGAGAAGGGAGGGAGAAAGAGAAGGTGAGAAATACTGGTATGAGAAACATCAATTGGTCGCCTTCCATATGTGCCTAAGGGCAGGGGTCCCCAACCTCCAGGCAACAGGCCAGTGCTGGTCTGTGGTCTGGAGGAACCAGGCCGCACAGCAGGAGGTAAGTTTGAATGTAATGTTCTTGAATCATCCCAAAACCATCTGCTCTGCCCCAGTCCATGGAAATATCATCTTCCACGAAACCAGTCCCTGGTGCCAAAAGGGTTGAGGATCACTGCCCGAGGGAACTGAACCTGAAACCTAGGTACATGCCCTGACTGGGAATCGAACCAGCAATTTTGCAGTTCACAGGACAATTCCCAACCCACTAAGCCACACCAGCTGGGGCTTTCCTGGATTCTTTAAGGTGGACACTGTGACTTCACTCCTTTCCTTTCTTTGCTGTCTGTCAAGGTTATTATTTGTATAATAGTCGCAGTGTCACTTGTATAATGAATAATGAGACAAAAAACGTCCAATTAGATATTTTTTCTCTGTGGATCTAAATACTTAGTTCCATAGTGAATAATAGCCACTTAATCTTAATATTGTAAATGCAACTTAGTGGTTTCTTTTGATAAACTTTTTCTTTCTAAAAAAATTTATATATTTTTAGAGAAGGGGGAAGTGAGGGAGAAAGAGAGGGAGAGAAATATCAATATGTTTGATGTTTCATCTACTGAGCCACACCAGCCAGGGCTTTTGAGAAACTTTTTAAAGGTATAACATACCTTAATAACCACCAGGTAACAACCAACCAGATTAAAACACACACACACACACACACACACACACACATATGCTCTGGCTGGCACTGCTCAGTGGATTGAGTGTGGGCTGTGAACCAAAGGATCGCCGGTTTGATTCCCAGTCAGGGCACAGGCCTGGGTTGCAGGCCAGGTCCCCAGTAGCAGGCGCGTGAGAGGCAACCACACATGGATATTTCTCTCCCTTTCTCCCTCCCTTCCCCTCTCTAAAAATAAATAAATAAATAAATAAATAAAATACACACACACACACACACACACACACACATATATTTACAGGTGTTAACCTTTATAATTAAACTATAACTAAAGCAAGGTAATTGTAAAAGTTATAGTCACAGGGCAGAATGTAAACCTTGTGAGCCTTAATGGTGTAAAACAACTGTGGCTGGGCTGAAACCCCAGGAAGTGAGAGCAGACGGCAAGCGGAGGAGGGCAGGCTGCTTCAACCGCCTCAGGTTCATAAATCAAGACCTGGAGATCTGACTTATTAGTTAAGAGTTACAGAGATAAATGTAAAAACATTGAAGTCAGAAAACAAGGTTACCTCTGCTGACTGTTGCTGGGAACGAGCGTGGGGTCTTACTTGTCATTTGTACCCTTCCGAGTATTATCTTCTTAGAAATCCTACCTACATAAAAGTTTATGTTACAAAGTCCATTATTTAGAGGCCTCACCTCGGCCAGCGCTGCGTGGTCTTTGTCCTGAACAAACACTATCGGTGGCACATTCCTCAGAGTCTGCTGGGACATCAGAAGATGCCTGGAGAGAGACAACGCACATCAGTGCAGAGGCAGGTGACATTGAGAGGAGAGGTGTGGCAGTGCCGGAAACAACAATCCATGATGACTTCACAAAGACATAAGAAATAAGATTTGCTTATCACATTACTCAAAGATGAAAATGTCAGGCCAGAAAGAAGTCTTTTTCAGCCAAGTGCACATCACAAAAGGGATAAGAAATGATCCCTCCAAAGTCTAAATAATCGGATCTAACCGGAGGCTCCCGCCTGGGCATCACGGTGGCCGTGGACTCCACGGCTGGTCACTGTCAACACTTCATCCTCCAGCCAGTGGATATGCACCACCACGACGCCACCCACCACCCAGTGTCACACACAAGTGATCTCTGTGGTCTTCAGTTATGCAACAAGGAGATAAAAGGTGACTCTGGGTCCAAGTATCCAGGGACAATGTGGCTGTGACACGCAGCACATCTGCTCAGTGACAGTGGATCATGGAACACACTAAACCCGGGTGACCACAGTAGGGAAAGAGAACATTCTGTTTAACTGATATTTCCAGCTACCTAAAAATTAATCAGGAAATGGCACTGTTATGGCAACACTTGTTAGATCTCTCATTTTCTTCTTATTGTGAACTGTAAAAGTGAGATGAACTCACCAACCTTTACTAAGCAACTTTACAGACTCTGAGGCGCCACTGCGGTGGACGTCTGTGGTCACGACGCAGGAGAGCCACACAGGGACGTGAGTGTGGCAGCTCCTGTGTGACTCCAACTTCTCAGCATCTGCCCCTTTCTCCTGACAGTGCAGGGGACACGGGGGAGGGGCGAGAGCGGTGAGAAAGCCAAGGACAGCGGGAAGGAGGGGTTCCAATTGAGAGGGCTGGCGGGTTGGGTTGCTGGGTATTTTAAGCTTGCCGAACTGAGTAGCTTCTCTACTATCACCTAGTTCAGCAGTTCTCAAAACCTCAGGGCCGCTTTACACTCAAAAAATGACTGAGGACCCCAAAGAACTTTTGTTTATGTGGGTTATATCCAGCAATATTTACCATACTAGAAATTAATACTAGGAATTTAAAATATATGTATTAATTCACTTAAACCCACTAAATGTTCATATAGACATTTTTAATGAAAAATGACTTTTCTAAGAAAAATCACTGCAGAGAGTGGTGCTGTGTACACAGTTGCAGATTTCTTTAATGCCCAGCTTAATGGGAGACAGCTGGATTCTCATGTTCGCATCTGCATCCAATCTGTTCCGATGTTGTTTTGGTTGAAACATAAGAAGGAAACCTGGCCTCACACGGATCTGTGACTGGAAAATGGAGGGCTATCTGAACACACTTAAGAGAAGTGTGGATCTTTTTGGTGCTAAACAAAAACTCAACTCAATCTTTTCTAAAGATTAGGTGCCACATGGAATCAGAAACCACCGATGAACATGTCACACCGTCACGGGGAACCCCCTGATCTCTCTTGCATTTGAGCTGACCTTTCCTCCTGCGTGGTTCTGTGACCTTACACACTGGTCATTGGGAGACACTGGCTCACCAAGGCCTGCCATTTTCAGGAGGCTGACACCTGTCACCACCTGTCTCATCAAGAGGCTGCATGTGTTGGAAAGCTGTCAAACGCGTCCGAAAATCTGATTTTTACTTGAAGGCCTGAATTTTGTCACCAGCAACAAGTACGATCAATTGCTTTCCCTAAAGTGACGGGTTCACTTGGCTCATTTGCAGAAAATGTCTGTCAAAGTATCCGAATCTGAAAAACTGTGGTTGGTTCTCTTGCTCCTTCAAGTGAAAAAGTGTCTATTTCAGCATGCACAGCACCTTCCCAGGGACAGCCACTCCACCCCGGCCCCCAGCAGGGCTCCACGCACACTTCCCACCACACATGATACAAAACAGATCCGTACCCGAGGGTCAGCACTTAATGACATTAGTAGCCTTTGCTTATCCATCAAATAAAATTCTTAAATAAAACTGGCCCTGTGTTTACTGCGAGCAGGTGGCATGGAGGTACCACAAGCTCAGGGCCCACAGTTCTACCCACCAGGGCTTTGGTGCAAATGTCCACACAGTGAGAAAAGAAATAACATCCCACTATGACAACAGCTTTAACCTGACAAACACCCCCAAGATCTCGGGGGCAGCTAGGGATCCAGGACCACACACTGAGTAACACCTAGATTATGGCTTGTATGAAAATGTAAATTATACTGTGAAGTTAAAAAAAAAAACGCATCCAAAATTAGTCTCAAAAGCAAAAATACATCACTAAACAGGCTGGGAAATTCCAGGCGCTACAAGAGCAAAAACACTGGGCCTCCAGAGTGTCCTCACCTCATATGTGCTGCGTGCCTCTGCAGGGTGGCCTGGGTGTGTGCGTTCTGCTCGGCAGGGAGCGGTGTCCTCCAGTACACGCGGCAGGCGGAGAAGTCTGCGGTCAGAGACACCTGAGGGCCCCCCCATCCCTTCAGTTTCAGTGGGTTTTCCGCAGACGGACAACACACAGGAGCCAAATACTAGGGCAACGGCCATCTTCATCCACCACCTGAACTGGACCTCCAGCCACAGTCGCAGGGCACCACACTCACAGCCGGTGACGCAGGGCCGGAAACCAACCCTCCCCTCCCTGACCCCAGCCCCATGGCACTCACGGAAAACACCCAATGCCACTATTCTCATTATTTCCTTCAGCTACACTCACTCTCACTAGACCAATGGCAGGAAGTCAGCTCCTTCATCTTTACTCCAAGACAAAGGTGACGTAGCCACGTATTTGACCCACAGGTCTTTGAATACTCCAGTCACACTGACTGGGCGTCTGACCCCGCACTTGGTGCTGTCCAGTCAGAGACACCTCCCTCCCCTGCTTCTTCGGCAACCCACGCATCCCCTCCATCTGTCTTTAGTGCTCAAATGGCCACACTTAGTAATGCTCCTGCAACTCAGACCAAAGACCCTGGGAGTGACCCGGTGCTTCTTTCCCGGCAGCTGGGCTAGCAGTCCCCAGCCCCGTTCCTTCTTGGTTTGGCCCCTTGGCCTACCTTGGACAGCTCCACATTCAGGTCGTAGACCTCTTGGCTCACTTCAGGGGTGCACAGCAAATCTCTGAGCGCTTTGTAGAGGAGGCCATTCAGGGCTCTTAGGCGCACGTGGTCTTCCTTCTTGGTTTTCTTCGAGGTGCTCTTTGTCAGGAACTCCAGCTGGGATGGCTTGTATGTCTGCATTAACAAGAACACACACAAAGGCTAGCATTAGGCCATACAATAAACTTGTACTAGCTTACAAAAAAAAAGGCCACTGGGAAGAACTTGAACACCTTGTAAACAAGAAACAAATGTTACACTCAATCACCTTAGCTTAGCCCTGGCCAGGGTGGCTCACATGGTTGGAGTCATCCCTGCACACCAAAAGGTCGTGGGTTCCACCCCCGATCGGGGTGGGTATGAGAGGCAACTGATTAATGTTTCTCTCCCTTCCTTCCCCTCTCTCTAAAATCAATGGGCATGTCCTCAGGTGAAAAAAAAAAAATACACTTTATTTTACAGAGCTGGATCCTTCCAGATTTTATCTAGCATTCCTCCAAGATAAAAATCACTGCCATATTTTTTCAAGAAAAACTCTTACTGAAATATAATCAATATATCATAAAATTCTCCCTCTTAAAATGTACAATACAGCCCTGGCCAAGTAGCTCAGTTGGTTGGAGCATCATCCTGACATGCCAAGGTTGCTGGTTTGATCCCCAGTCACAGCACATACAAGAATCAACCAATGAATGCATGAATAAGTGGAACAACAAATTGATGTTTCTCTCTTCCTTCCTCTCTCTAAAATCAATAAATTTAAAAAAATACAAACCATTGTTTTTTAGTATACAGTGTGTTTCTTAACCAAAGTCATTCATTACACAGACTTTTACAATGTATCTATGTGCATGTTTGATACACACACACTGAAAACCGGAATGCACATTGCTATGTTAGAATTTGATCATAGGTATGACATTCCAGAAAACTTCAGTGTCGGCAATATTTTTTAACATCAAAACTCCACGTTATCCAATCACCCAGTCCCACCCTGCACCCCCCACTACAAGGATGGAAGGGGCGCCCAGCGGCAGACTCCGGGAACCTCTACTCACCAGGTGAGAGCCCAGGGAAGGCCCTTCATACCAAAACTTCTTTCTGTGGGGAGACAATAAAACTCGTGTTGGATACTGACAGCAAATTAAAGAAGAAAGAGTTACATAAGCTAACTCAAGCTTGCGATACCACAACCGTTTCTAAGGGGCTAAACTCAGACGTTGATTAGCCCTGGCCAATCACCTTAGCTTTATTGAAATGGGAAGCTACCTAACTGACAACAGCGGGGGCCGTGGGCAGCGACAGGAGACGGCTTTAATTCGACCTCAGTTTTCACTCAGTCTCCTTCCGTCCCAAAGGCAGAGAAGGAGCGTCTTACAAACACGTCTGCCCAACTGCACGGGGCACTGCGCTCTACCCGATGAAGCCGCGCGCGCGACCGACTCCGGGTGGGGGAACAGCTAAGCGAACGGGTGCGGGAGGAAGTTCCAGGTGAGCACGGAACGGCAGCTAGAACGGTCCGCGTGGCAGTGGACCAGAGCTGGAGAACTGTACGAACTCCAGTTTCACCTGCGACAGACGCACGTGGTGACACGCAGAAATGTTTACAGGCACGTGCATTTGCAGGTGTGCTCCCGGTTTCTGCTTTGTCAGCTGAAACGGCCCAAAAGAGACACCCCAGTAGCAACGAACACGTCCGGCTCTCAGGGCATCTGAGGCCGTTCTCTAACTACGGGAACTTAACGCGATCATCTCACCTGTAACAGAGCAGAACAAGGGCTGGGTGGCGAAAACGGCGAAACGTTAACGGAGCAGCGGAACTGCTGGTGACCTCTCAATAACCACTAAGCTGGCAAGCAAAGGCCACGCTTGCTGACGCGGTGCCCGCGGGCCCCACTCCCGCCCCACGGACCCCTGTCGTCCGCGGACCGCTGCCCGGTGGGCTCCACTCCCGCCCCGAGTGCACCCCCTCCACCTCTGTACCCCCCTGCACTCAGGGCTCCGTACTTGGTTTTCGAGGCAAACTTCTTGAGCAGGTTCTTGCCGTAGGGGACCGGCGAGCCATGCAGGCCTCGGACGCCGCCGGGAAGAAGCCCCGCATGGCGCCCGCCGAGGAGCGCCCGGAGCCCCGCGGAAACCCCCAACAGCCGGGGGGCCGTCACCCCCATGGCGGTCGGGCGAGCCCGGGTTCAGAGCAAGGAGAGGCGGATCGACGAGGGGCGGGACGTAAAGAGGCGGGGCGACGTGGGGCGGGGCGAAGTCCAGGGTCGGGGCCTCGAAGACGAGTAGGAGGGACGTGAAGCAGCGGGTCGACGCAGAGCGGGGCGGAACGTGAAGCGACAGGGCAGGGATCCGAGCCAACAGGGCGACTTGCGTGCGTAGCGGTGGGGACGACGTGAGGCGCGAAGGCGAGAGTGGGGCGGGGCAACGCAAGGGGTGGTGACGAGTGTGAGGGGCGGTGTGGAGAACGCGGGGCGGGGCGGGGCCTAGAGGAGGGGTGGGCGGGACGTGAAGCAAAGGGGCGGGGCCAGCTGGCACCACCTGACTGCTGTGAGGGTGGGAGTGTACAAATGCGGACGCTCGAACCTAACAATTGAGGCTGCGTCGCCGCTCGCCTGCTACAAAGTAGCAAGGGGAGAAATCGGAGCGGGAGGGTGGTGAGTGCTCTTAGCTTGTGGTTTTGGGGTGTCCTGGAGTAGAGCCCCTCATGTTGCTGACTCCTGACACTGCCAGGACCTTTGTTCAGGCAGAACGTTTTCTTCCTGTGCCACCTCCTCAGCAGGTTCAAAACCACTGCAGAACGGAGGCACACTGCTGCCCAGCCCATCGGTCACCCCGGGACCGCAGGCGGCAGCCCAGCCAGGGTCCCCTCGGCGCTCCTCACTGGCTCTCGGAGACGCTGTGCTGTTTGGTCCTGTCCCCCACTGGCCAGTAACACCTCGACAGTGGCAACTTGTTCCCTACGGTAGCCACAGCACTGAGAACAGCTCTTGCACCTGGAAGGCGCTCCATAGTCATTTTTTTAATGATTGAAAGGCATGCACAGGGATTCGAGTTTAAGGAAGGCTACATGGAGCTGCGGGAATTTAATAGAATGGAAAGCAACGACCGATGGAAAATCCACAGACCTAGCCCAGGCTTTTAATCCAAATTCAACTATTTGCAACTTCCAAATGTTAGAGGATTAACTGCGCTCAGGGTCACCACGAATGATGACACTTTCTCTCCTAGCGAAGCCTTGAGGATGGAGTGAGAGTGGAAGTAATGCCCCTAGCAAGCTCTCAGTGAATGGTCAGTGTCGTTGCTATCCTTGGTTTTCAGATGAAATGATAGTAAATCAATCTATATGTTGGACTCTAACATAAATACAACACACAAAATTATATTTTCCCATTTAATCTTCCATATTTCATCCCTCTGAATCCTCACCCCACGCACATCACATCATGTAACTAGCACTTCGTTAGGAATGGGAAGGCCATTGAGAGAGGCCAGGATGCTTCCGACCAAGTTTTCCATCATCTGTCGTCTGGCCTGATGAGTGGCACTTCCAATGTGAGGTGTCAGAGTGACGTTCTTCAACTTCAACAAAGGATGATCTCTGAAATACAGATTAGTGGAGGAAAACCATTCAGAGCTGTTTTGTCTCTTGAACTTCATATTCTGGTTTCATATCCCTGCCCTGCGAGGGGAGGGCGGCAGGAGGCTTATGCACACTCTAAATCCCACCTGGGTATGACCACCCCTTGCTCAACCCTAGTACGGGGGACCTTACATTTCTGGATGCAAAACACATACCCTAACTGCATCCAGGCCATAAGCACACAATGGTGTAACGTGCACAGTGGGTTAAACGCTGGCCCACAGGACCTGAAAGGGCCTCTGGGGACATAGGTGCTGGTCCCAGCATTATCAGACAAGCCGAGTGCGCCTTTGAGGAGCGGTAGCATTCAGAGGAAGATTTCCCAACTAGAATGAGCAGATTAGAGGGAGTTCTCTTCCAGGAAGAATGCGATGGGTGGGGTCAGTCTGAACAGAGAGGCTCCTAGTGCAGTGGGTCAGGCAGACTCAACATGATGATGGGTGACACTGGAACCCAGCTCTGGGAAAGGGCTGTGACCTGACCCGCCAGGGCCTCCTGACTGTTTTAGTACAGAGGCCAGAGTAGCCCTGTGATATTCCTAGCTGTTGGGGGTACACCTTTGCGATCTTATGGCCCCTAAAACTATGGAAGTTCCCTAGGGGCACTTGTTACTCTGGCTGCCCCAGTCCACAGGACTGGTCTGCTTCAGGCATATCCTGTCACACAGCTAGCAGGGATGAGAACTCTTCTGGAAATGCATGTCCTCCCCACAGGTGGGCCCTGCTATGTGACAGCACATGCTGGAAAACACAGGGTCACTGGCTTGGTCCCAAGTGACTTGGAACCCAGAGGTTCTCAACTGAATCATGACCAACTGTAACACCTGTCCACAAACTATCTGGTGTAGAGGCCAGAGCCAATTCTGTTGAGAAAACGTGGCAAATACCTCTGTAACTGTTACTGATTTGTCCTGTAATGAACTGAACTAGACCGTGATCATATTGTGATACGGTGTAGCACTGGCATTGCTGGTAGAATTTAACTACTTCATGTAAATAAGTCATAAGATAATTCTGCTGTTGATGATCAATTGGATTGGGAGATTGAGTTAAAGCCTCTTCAGAATATACAATGGGCAATGACTGGCCTAAGTAAAACTAAACTTAACTAAATAGCAGCTAATTTACATACCCACAGTACTGCACTAGTGCGCCATAAGAAACAGAGAGTGGTAGAGCAATCGGCAAACAACCAAACTAGTACAAAAATGCAAAAATACATGCAATGACTGTATAGGGTGGGTTAGTTATCGCTTTAGGTCTATCCCTGCCCCATATCGGCCCTTACAAAGGTCAGGCATAGTCATATTGATACTATGGCTGCCTCTGTTGTATCATGACTGCAGGAAACGTAGATGCTCCAACAAACAATCATTTTGCTGTAAGATAGCCTAGGTCAAGGGTCAGGGGATGACCTGTGAAATAAAGGGTTAACTCAGCAGACAGGCTTGTAGAGCTCAGACCCTGCACATTCCAAACACAGACCTCTGGGAGATGAACTCTGAGCCCTTGGGGTTCACTGCCTGATGGGGTGTCTCCTTATCCTTAGGACCTTGTGAATGTCTCTTTTTTGCTCACCTGGAACTCTGGCCCACTCTATGTCATTGTGACCTCTGGAGAGGCTGGCGACTGAGTGGCTGATGTCAGACCTATGGGCACTCCATGCCTACGTAGCCGCCTGATACTGAGGCTTCGGTGCAGTTCCCTGGTTGGAAATACCGTGTGTGTTGTGGTCTACCCACTGAGGGAGGATAACTGGAAGCTCATGCCACGTGTCTCCTGGACTCCACTGGATACACTGTGTACATTTGCCGATTTTAATCCGTAACCTTTCCCTACGATAAACTGTAAGTCCGAGTACAAGAGCTTTTCTGAGTTCTGTGTCTTTCTACCAAATCGTTAAGCCTGAAGATGATCTTGGGGACTCCTTACACTATTGACAAATGAACTTTCCTTTTTAAAATAATCTGGTAATAAATCCTTGTGTAAGGCAAAGAATACTTTTGTAGTATGACTAAGTAATCCCTAATATCCTTTTTTTACAGTAAGCAACAACAAAATTTCTCCCCTAAAAAAAATCAAGATAATGACTCAAGTGTGTCTGATAAAGATTAAATTTAGAAATTAATATGGACATGTAAATTTAAGTTATTCATAAAATAATTGCTAAACCTCTTGGCCACAAAACTGATTTCCTGTGGGGCACTAGGGGTGCACCACCTATTAGAATGAACTTTGGGAGATAACCCTGGTATTTGCCCTGTGCCGTCTTGTTAGTGAATCTAATAAAAGCTCATTTTAGCAGACTAGACAGCATGGGTAACCACATGACTTCTGGGTTTCTGAGTGGACAACTGTTTAAAGTGTTCATGCTTCTTAATTTATGTTGAAATTATTCTGTGTTGTATATTAGTGGTGCTTAAACACTTGTTCTCAGGACCTCTTTACACTGTTAGAGATCGAAAACCCCATTTGTTTATATGGGGGAGGTCTATCAACATTTACTGAATTAACAACTAAAACTGAAAAACATTAATACAATAATACAGAAGCACAGGTTTCTTTAGCTGTCTGAGGGTCACCACATGTCATCAGTACACTTGTGAGAAACATGAGTGGAAAGTAAATCACCCGACAGTATTATGAGTACAGTTGTGACGTCACAGGCCCCCTGAAAGGGTCTCCAGACCACCTTTTAAGAAACACTGTTTTGCCCTGGCTGGTGTGGCCCAGTGGGTTGAGTGCCAGCCTGCAAACTGAAAAGTCACCGGTTCAGTTCCCCAACAGGGCACATGCCTGGTTTGCAGGCTGGATCCCCAGTTGGGGGTACAAGAGAGGCAACCGATCAATGTTTCTCTCCCTCTTTCTCCCTCCCTTCCCCTCTCTCTAAAAAATAAAGAAAATCTTTAAAAAAAAGAAACACTGTTCTAAATAATTGTTTTCCTCAGAAATGCGTGTAAGTTCTACAGTCAGTCTTGATAAATTTAGATAATAAATTTGGTTGTAATGTCCTCCGCCTGACAGCAATTTGCTGACTAGGAGAAACCAAAACTGGAGGAACCAGAGCGCGTTTACAGAACGGCAGCGTCACATTTCACAGTAAATGACAGAATCGGGGATGTAGCCCTAGCAGCCTGGGTCTAAGGGTCAAAACACAAACAAATGAAATGCAATAGAAATAAATGTAAAGTTCCATGTGTATGCTTAAAAAACAATTGTAGGAATAACAATTTCAATTTTAGCTGACTGAAAATGTAATGAACTAAGGGCGCAATGAGGCTTCTAGAACCAAGTGCTGCTAACACTTTGTGTGATTAAACTTTGTGTAATTTTCTACAGCGGTTCAGTCTCGAGAGCATATCTCCAGAGGACCTTAAAGAAGAGTGCTGCGAGACCATAATGACGGCAAGGTGTCCGGAAATGCCATTGCTTAGGCTGTAATTGAAGGACACGCAGATATTTAGCCTCAAAAAAAAAAAAAAAGACTAAGATAAAACATATTAGTTGTCTTAAAGGTTTTTAAAAGAGAAGAAAACCAAAGTTATCCTTTGATGCTCGAGAAGGCGACCCAGGACCGGGGTTTGGGGAGGACTCCCAGAGGGAGATAGCTCAGTGCAGTCTGTCCACTCGGCCAGCTGCCAAGTGCGCCGAGCCCCGTCTGCGGAGGTGCTGAAGCGGAGGGCAGACTGTCTGCAGGACTGGACAGGTCTCCAGAGGCCTGCAGGCCCATCCTGGCCAACACCCTACATTTCTGTGGCAACCCAGCTGCAGAAGCCAGAGTGGGACGGTCCGAGGCCCTGCCCCTCCATCGGAGAGGGCTGCCGGTTCTGTCTGGCGTCCTTACCTGGGCAGGGGCTCGGGGTGCGACACGTCCAGCGCTGCTGCCATAATGACCCCAGTCTGCAGAGCTTCCACCAGGGCATCCTGATCGATCAGCAGACCTGAGCCAACAAGACAAGTCCTCTGCGGTCAGCACAGTTAGGTAGCGCACGGGAAAGACACTTCGGTCACATTAGCCGTTGTTCCAAGCACACTCTGCACAGGTGCACCGAACCCCCCAATACCCACAGTCGATATCCGTGAGTTGGACGAGGAAGCTGAGGCACCTGGTTTCAAGCTCAGCAAAGACGACAGGCGCTAACCCAGGTCTGAGCCTGGGCCTGGCTCACTTCTTCATACCACCTCCCCAAATGGGCCCCAAACACCAGTTTTATATGCACTTTGTACACACATTAAAAAACGAAGCAGCCACAAACGCCACCTGTAACTGTCACTTCAAACACAAAACAGCAGGGTGGACGCTGAGAAAACCCTTTCCTTCCAGCAGAGACCTACAAGGAGCCCATCGCTGACTGACTGGAACAGCCACCCCGGTCAGGGCTGGTCAGGGCACAGAGCATCCCTGGCTTGCCCGTGTGGTCCCAGTGGGAGAAGCCGGGTCCAAGGCCCCTTCCTGGAGCATCTGTTTCTCTGGAATCTTTACTGTGGTCATTGGCCTGTGACATCCCCAAAGCACGTAATGCGCGCCTGGAGGGTCTGAATTCTCAGAGAAGCTGCAGCAGGTGGGCGCGGCCAGTGGGGCTGCAGGGCAGCACTCTTTGCTCACAGACAACCCGTGGGGGATGGGCCAGTGCATGCCTGTGTCCTCGGCCACCGACCCGCAGAAGCCAGCAGCCCAGACGCTTGGCGTCAGCCCTGACCCTCACATGTGCTGTCGCCGGCAGGGGTCTCGGACTCTGTGTCCTTGTTTTATGAATGCCACACCAGCCACCCCAGTACTTGGCTAAAGCACCGGCCCACTACCTTCTGCATACAAACACAGACAGCACTACATAAATGTCAAGTAACCAAACACTGCTATTTTTTAAAGTGAAGGCTCAGAAAATTCATCCCCATAAATTTTGCTTAATTACACCTAGCAGATCAAACTGCGATGCCCCTACCCTGAGTGGATGCCCAAACCTGGATTTGAAAACTCCCTCACTGATCTGAGGTTCACAAAGAGGTGAAGACAAAAATCAGAAATGTTTCTAAATAAGCAGCTCAGCACCCCACCCGTCGAAGTGGATTTTTCAGCCACTCAGGGAAAATGTTGACTGCAGATGCTGAGAGTCTTGTGGGAACTCCTGCTCCATGGCCTCCGAGCCAGGGAGCTTGCACTCGGATGACGGTGGGCCCTACCTCTGCCGACATTGACGAGGATGGCGGTGCGCTTCATTAGCCTCAGCTCCCTCCTCCCAATCAGCCCCTGGGTCTGAGGCGTCAGGCTCACGGCCAACATCACAAAGTCTGACTGCCGAAGCAGGTCATCCAGGCTCTCACAGTAACTGGCCCCAACAGCTTCCTCCTCCTCCAATTTCCTATGAAGAGATCGAGGAAGAAAAATCACATTTTCTAGTCAGAGATTCATTGAGTTGCCCCAGGGAGGAGCTTCTGAAGGGAGCCAGGGACTCGATTTGTCCCCACGTGGGTCCAGGACCAGCCCTGGAACCCCGTGGGCACCCAGGCTCTCTGCAGGGTCTTGCAGCTGACCCAGGGCTCCTCGAGACCAGGGCCATCCTCTCACTCAGCTTTGAACCCAGGGAGTCTAGTACAAGCCTGATCGTGTGTCAGACCCACTTCCAGTCATGTCAGAGCATCACCAACTGTGGGCATACGCATCCCCATTCCCAGCAAACAGAACAAAGCAGGAGAGGGCCCGAGAGTGCTGTCTGTTAAATAGACTTGAGGACCCAAGCGTCTGACAGAGGTAGGGTTGTGCTTTGGTTTTGGTCCAATCTGAACTCCTGCAGTGACCACTGCAGAGAGCTGAACACTCAACAGAAATTCAGGCTCCAGGAGGTCATGGGTAGCTGCCAGTGCCATGCAAGCATGGAATACAAAATTCTAGGAACCAGGGCACACCTGGATGAAAGCACACCCAGCTCCCTCCACCACACCCTGCCCATGGGGCGCACCCTGTCCGGAGAGTACTGGCCTCTGCCTCTCCTCACACTGAGAGCTGTCTCCACCATCCACTGTGCAAACAGTGGCTGAAAACGGGGACAGGTCCTGATCTAAAATCCCCCGGCTCACCACACCACCACGGATTTCTCATCAGCCACAACTCCATTCCATGTGCCTGGGGAGCCACCACGAGGGGGTGAGCAGTGTCATGCTGGCTGATGTGCAGAGGGGACTGGCCGTTCAGGAGCAGGCTGGCAGCCCCTAAGGGGACGTGCAAATGGAGTGAGACAACGGGCGTGTTGGAGGGCTGTTTGGAGACAGAATCAGTAGGGCTGGTGTTGGGCCGAACCACACAGGAAGAGAAACAGCCTTCAGACTGAGTGAGTGGGTGAGCACATCGCTCAGCACTAAAGAAACCGGCCAAATTGCTCGGTATGTGTGGACAGCACCTCCCATGATCAAAAGTCACTCGAGAAATAAAAAAAGAACAATTATAGGTGAGCTAAAATCCTTATCTGGTGAGTTTTTTTTAATGCAAACAAGTCACAGTCACATTTCTGAGTAATCGTAAAAATACCGCGATCCCTCTCTGGACCATCAGCCCTACTTTCTGGAAGAAAGAGCAGACAGTCTTTCGGAAAATGCAGAGGTCATACACCCCAGGCACAGCCAGGGCAGCACATGCGT
The DNA here is from genome assembly GCA_004026765.1 of Micronycteris hirsuta. NCBI lineage: Eukaryota > Metazoa > Chordata > Mammalia > Chiroptera > Phyllostomidae > Micronycteris > Micronycteris hirsuta. The sequence goes on from PVJI01005617.1 coordinate 22,327, forward strand.
ACATTCTGCTCAGCTCACTTCAAGTCTGCTCCAGCTCTCACCTGCGTTTTCTGTTGTGGTAGAGAATCTTCATGTCAAACGCCCTGGCCCGCTGAGCCACTTTGTAGCCGATTCTGCCCATGCCCAAGATCCCCAGGGTGGCCCCTGTCACTTCCTGACCCATCCAGTTTGTGGAAAAGTTCTCTGTGTCCGGTGAGATGGCCAGCTGGTGACCTAAGGTGCACAAGAAGACAGAGGGGAGTGGAGATGGCACTGCACAGGAACCCACAGCCCTTCCTGAGACCTTTTAGTCAAGGTGACATGGATAGGGGATGCCGGTGGCCGACCATGGCTCTCATGCATTCTCTGTGACAGCAAATGCTTCTGCAAGGGAAGGAGGGGGGCAGACGGCAATGTCCTCATAGCACAGCCAGTGCTTCCTGAGGAAATTCTGTAAAAGAGCAGGTCCTTTCGCGCTGGGGAAGTCTTCCTGGTTAAAGTCGGTTGGGGGTGTGTGTGTGTGTGTGTGTGACTGTGTGTGACTGTGTACACGTGTACTCTATCTGTGTGTGCCTGTGTGTGGCGCTGTGAATACACATGGGGGACTGCAAGTATATATGCATGAACCAGCAGTCGGAAACAGGGACTACTTCCTGCTTCTCTCTCCTCAGACCCTTCATGCCAGAGTTCCATCAGAAAGATGGGCTAGCTGAGGGGACACACTGCCTTTCCTGAGACACCCCAGAGAGGTCCAGTACACGGACAGGTGGGATGCTGCCTACTCACAGGTAGGCCTTCACCCACCGGTGGCACGCGGACCAGCCAACGAATGACCCCCAGAATGACCACTTCCAGAGTGGTGCTGAAACTACCGCATGCACACACTTCCCAACTGCCGTGCGAATGAGTGAACTGGCGGGGAATGGCTGCCATCAGAAAGCCTGCTGACCTCGTTGTGCCCAGAGTGAGGCCTGGGCACTCAGTAGGCTGCACATGGCCAGGAGGGACTCCAATTCCCAGGTGCTACTAAGTCCTGGACGTAGTGTAAAGAAATCAGGGCCAGAAAAAGATTTGAAGTTTGAAAGTAAAGTTATCCTTGTCATATGTTAATAAGAGTTTGCCGTCGATCTCTTAGGAAAGCCAGCATCTCCAACATGGCTTACCTTCCACTACTCTCCGGGCTGCCGCCAGCAGCAAGGCCATCCCCATGTCGGCTGTGGGGCTGGACACAGCCTGCGGTGTGTTGGCCACCTTCACGCCAAAGCTGGCGAGGAGCTTCAGATCCAGGTGGTCTAGACCAGCTCCTGAATTGGCAACAATCTTCAAGGCGGGCAGGCCCTGCAGGAGCTCCTGAGTAATAGCTGGCTTTCCACCCCAGATGTATACAGCCTGGATCTTTGGACCCAATTGTGCTTTATTGTCCAGAAATTCTTGCATGGTAATGAGATTAAAGTGTTTTTGCAGCTCTGCAACATGATCTTTGCATATACCAGATGGTCCTTCCAACGCAGACACCAGAACTCCTGGTAGGTCCTGATCCCCCATGGCCTGCAGAGAGACAACCATGATTTCTGCTGTCAAAATAGAGTCTGTAGAACAACCTGTGTGCTCCCCTGCTCTTCAGATTTTCTAAATTACAACACGGCTGGAATTCCTCCTGAAAGTCAGCAGACCCAGAGCTCTGAAGGCACCTTCCTGGTAATCAGGCCTTGGTACGACTCCAACCCTGGGGAGTGCTTCCAGTGAAGAGAAAATGGCAGGGCGGGAAATCACTGCCCGACACTGGGAAGCAGCCTATGCAAACTCTTAGAGTGAACTTAGAAGCCAGTCTAAGAGGCCAGCCCTCAACCAGGTGATCCTTGAGATGCTGCAGCCCTGGTCAACACCTCAATAAAAGTTTCATGAGAGACCCTGAGCCAGGGTCACCCAGGTAAGCCACTCCTGGATTTCTGACATGGATGCATGGGAGATAACAGATGTTTGTTTTTTCAGCCACTAAAATTTAGAATAATTTGCTATATATGCAGCAATAACTAATAAAATTGTGGACAAAAAAAGGGTTCTGCACAAAGTAACCTCATAGGGTGATCTGTGAGATCATAAATTCCTAACTTGGAAGATCACACCCCAGGCATATAACTTTTTTAGCAAAAGCTTTATCTTTGCCTTAAGAATACCCTGTCCATTGTTTTTGTGTGTCTAGGTTAATATAACTTTGAAATGCCAGGTTACTCCTATCTCTCAGACCCCTGAAGTGTGGGCACCCTCAAGGAGTGAATGGTTTTGTCAACTCCCCTATAATCCAGTCCCCACCTGCTCTGTCTCACCTTCACTTCATTTTCCTCACGTTCCCTCCTTGGTTCCAAATGCATAAAAACAAAACAAAACGAAAACTGCCCTGTACTGGTGTGGCTCAGTGGATTGAGCGCCAGGCCATGAACCAAAGGGTCGCCAGTTGGATTCCCAGTCAGGGCACATGTCTGGGTTGCAGGCCAGGTCCCCAGCAGGGGTTATGTGAGAGGCAACCACACATTGATGTTTCTCTCCCTCTCTTTCTCCTTCCCTCCCCTTCTCTCTAAAAATAAATAAAATCGTTTTTAAAACTCCCTGAAAACTGTCATTCTGGGGAGCATTTGAGATCTTGCCTCCTGGCAATTTTCAGTTTTGGCTTAAATAAACTCTTATTAAAATTCTGTACAGGTTTGGAAGTAACAGCGATCATTTTTCACTGAGAAAATAAGATATTTTTGTTATCTGTCAAATGAATTAAATAAGGTTTCATGTTCCTTGTCACTCATTAAAAATAAGGTATTTCTACATTTTATAGCCTTCCTCAAAAGTACAAGCAGTTGTGTTTTGAGAACTGAGGCTAATGAAGCATTACATCTTTGTGTCATGACTTAGCTAAACATGTTTGACGCTTAGAGAACAGCTGGTTTAAAAACATTTTTGGACTCTAAGTAAAAGGGTAAAAGAACTTTATTCACAATAAGAAGACTTTAGCTTACTTTTGCAAGGAGGAAGCTTGATTCCCGACCACTTTGCATTTGACTTTCCATCAGCATCGGTTGAAGAGCAACGACATACACCCATCACACCATTATTGCCAGTGTTCTATGTGGAAAAGATCCGAGACTCTCCAAGTGACTCGTGGATGCTCCACATGCTAAGAGGGGGTGACATTCCCCGTTGGGAGAAAGAGAAGCACCAGTGATGGAGCACTGGGCAGATGCAGGGCTCACACCTTTCTTGGTCTCTTTCTCTCGCACCTGACTTTGACCATCTGCAATCACAGCCCAAAGTCCAGCAAAGGAGCACGAGATATTTGATTCGCTGGACAATTATCTGATTACTACAGGACTAGATAAGAGAGCTAAAAGATTAAGATATGCCAAAGGTTTTACAGAGTCCTTGAGGATCTGTTTGCTAGTTCGAGATTAATGAAAACGGCATTGTTTGTGCCTTTTATGTAAGGTTTCTTGAGTCACCAGGTATCAACAAATACAATATAATTTAAAACCAGTATACTATCATACTGCATCTTAGCAAAAACAAGTATTACGCTCCTAAAAAACTGGATGTGGGTATTGAAATTTTATCCATTTAAAGCTTAATAGGTCATTGCCTACAGCTTAGAAAAATAATATCTGTCCAAATCGACCTTTAAATTCTGGCAGAGTCCCTGAAGCTCTTCATCTTCCCTCAAACGAGGCAACGTTGCATTTTCCTTGTAAAATCCTCTAGGACCCTCCCACGCGGAGGGTCTTACGATTCTAATGAGGCCCACTTGTCCCAGGTGAGGTCTCGTGTCACAGCCAGACTCCTGCGGCAGAACTCCGTCCAGTCTTCCGCCCTCGCCACGACATACAAGGGGCACACTTACCTTTTCAAAGGACCCCAGGTTTAAGGGATACACCGGTAGAACCCAGCCTCTCAGCCACGTACTGCTCACAGTGAACGCCAAGGTTCAAAAAGCACAGCGACCTCGCACCTGTCCACCACACCTCACCTATCCCCGCCCCTGCTCCGCTTCTCACCGCCCCGGCCCGGCCCCGCCGCTCTCCGCCCTAGCCCGTCCCCGCCGGTGCAGGAACCAGCAGGACCGCCCCTATTCCTCGGGCCCCGCCCCGGCCCCGCCTCCGCCAGGAACAATAGGCCCCGCCCCCTGTTTTCGTTTCCAGCTGGAGTGTCGAGGAAGCCGCCGCTGTGGCACACCGGAAGTGCCCTTGCGTGCGTGCGTGGGTGCGTACGTGAGTACGGTGGCTCAGAAGGGCTGATGACCTTGGTGGTTGGGGCAGGGAGCCTCCTTCCGGACCGTTGGCGAAGCAAGGGCGGGACCTGGCCATGGGAGGTGGGGCGAGTGGCGGGCGTGGCCAAAACGCGGCGGGAGTGGAGGCTGGGGCGGGGCTGCACGCCTCCGAGCTAGGAATCCGGGGGTTTTAAGAGCCCGTTTAAAATTGTGCGTATGGTTACTGTGATTTCAAATTCACATGTTTACGACAAGAAAAAGTGTTTTAATACACTTGGTTACGACAAAGAGTAAAATGTTGCTTTGACGTAGGAATGAAGTCAGTTGTGCTACATCTAATGTCTGTGATGGGCAGCAGCCCAGCTGCTGGGGTGGTGCGAGGCTCATCGATAACAAAACCTGTGGAGAAGCCACGACTGCAAGGGAACATTAGGCTACAGATACTGGGAGTTTCTGAGGACTATTTGAGAGTTTCGGAGTGGGTGAGGCAACTCTTCTAAAAATCTCTCCGAAGACACCTGCGGCGTTCCCTCTGAACAGTAGCGAGAAACCACAGGGCCCACCTACCAACACTGCAAGTTTGCGCAATACAAGGTCAGAGTACAAAAATCAATTCTGTTTCTATACTCTAGTTATGAAAAGTCTGAAAGTACTTAAAATAATCATTTAAATAGCACCAAAAAGAATCAAATACTTAGGAATATAACAAGTGCAAGATGTGGACACTGGAAACGAAGTCACAGAAATTTTGAAAAGTCTTAAATATATGTAAGGAATCCCATATGCATGGATTGGAAGAATTAATCTTAAATGGTAACACTCTCTAAATTGGTGTACTGGCTCAACACAATCCCCACCAAAATCCCCAGCTGCTTTTTGCTGAAGTTGACAAAGGAACCCTCCCCTCACGTTCGTCTGGAATGCAAGGGACTCCGGAGAGCCGACCCAGTCTTTAAATGAAACAAAACTGAGGGACTCGTTTCCTGATTTCAAGATTTACTACAAAACTTACTACAAAAGAATCAAGACAGATTGACATAAGGCTACGCATAAAGATCACTGGAGTAGAACTGACGCTACAGAAATAAATCCTTGCATTTAAAGTCAATTGATATTCAATAACGGTGCCAAGGCAATCTGATGGGGAAGGAACAATCTTTCCAATAAACGATGTGGCGCAACTGGATACCCACATGCAAAAGAATTTGGACCCTAACATACACAAAAGTTAACTCAAAATTACCATAGACCTAAATGTAAGAATTAAAAGTATAAAATTCTTAGGAGAAAACAGGAGTAAACATTCACGACCTGGGTTTCTTAGGTATGACACCAAAAGCACAAGCAACAAAAGAAAAAAATAAATTGGACTTAGTCAAAATGTAAAACTTTTGTGCTGCAAATAATACCAACAAATTAGCTTGCAGTACTTTTGTGTTAATAAACTGCTGTAGGCAAGTAAAGCAGAGTGTGCTAAGGGAAAGCATCACTGCGGAAATGATTAATTTGGGGCCTCTGTGGAGTGACTGAGACAAGCCCCGCCCCAGTCAGGGCGGCCCCGCGGTGAAGCCGCTTCCAGTCCGACACAGTCCCGCCCTTCGGACCGCGGAGCGTCTCTAGCGCAGCCAGACTCGGCGACGTGCAGAGACTACTCACCTGGGCGGGCAGCCGCACGCACGGCGGATGAACGCACGGCGGGCACGCGCACGCACGCGCTTGCGCGCCTGCACGCCCGGAGCGGCCGCTGTGTTGCAGTTCGTGAGTTTGCCGAGGTCTGAGCGGGCTGGGGTCGGGGTCCGGATCATGGGAGGGGGTCCGGATTATGGGAGGGGGTCGCGGGCTTTCGGGCCGGAGGGGAACGGGGCTAGGCCGGGGATCGGGAGTGGGGTCCTGGAAGGAAGTGGGGTCCGCCGGGGGTGGGGGTTCGGGGTCGGGAGGGGGAGCGGCGATCGGGGCGGCAGCGCCCCCAGCCAGCGCCGCGTGCTGTGGTTGAGCCGGAAGCAGCTCGTCCACCGATTCCTTCTCTCACAGAGGCCAACAGAGTCGCCAGCATGTCGTACATGCTCCCGCACTTGCACAACGGCTGGCAGGTGGACCAGGCTATCCTTTCGGAAGAAGACCGGGTGGTCGTCATTCGGTTCGGGCACGATTGGGATCCTACCTGCATGAAAATGGACGAGGTTCTGTACAGCATCGCGGAGAAGGTACCGCAGCCCCGCTCCCGGGGTGCTGCAGTCGTTCGGTGTCTGCTTTCTTTGGCTTTGCCGGTGGGCAGGGAAATTTAAAAGTGACCGTGAAAGCTGCAGTCCGCACTCGTTCTTTAGGCCTTAATTTCCAGAAGCCACCAAATGAAGAGAACTATCTTGGTGACAAGCTTCCTGAAATTGTACACAACAGCTTCTGAGTTTTTCTGGGAGAAGTTTCCCGCAATTCCAATTTTTGAAAATGTTCATGGCCCCTCTCCCTAGATAAAGTGACTTCAGAATTCCTAGCGATAGTATGTTTTTCAGAATTTGCATCTGTAGTACCATGAACATAACACATTTGCAGACTTTGGCAAGAGCAGTGGAGTTCACTTTTAAAGGCTCGGTTTAAAAAGTTTGTCCTTTTTTTGTACCACGTTTATTTGTTGTATGTATAAAGCAGAACGTTTATGTTAATGGCATAGTAAATCCTGTTTTCTTTCTCTTTTTTTTTAAGATTTTATTTTTATTTATTTTTAGAGAGAGGGGAAGGGAGGCAGACAGAGAGGGAGAGAAACAGCAATGTATGGTTGCCTCTCACGTGGCCTTCACCTGGACCTGGCCTGCAACCCAGGCATGTGCCCTGACTGGGAATCTAACCAGGACCGTTGGGTTCCCAGCCCATTCTCAATCCACTGAGCTACATAGCCAGGGCCTATTTTCTTTTTTTTTTGACGCCACCATGCTTTTCGTGTGTCACTTGATGTATAACTTAGGTGATTTAAATGCAGGGAACAGTTGGAGAACATAGAATTGTCCCTGGTTAGGTCTGGCTTTCCTGACATGAAACGTCAGACACAGGGTTGACTGGGGCGCTTGTTTGCAGACAGTGAGCACGCAGTCGTAGGGCAGTACTCTGTAACCAGGGCCTCGATTCTGTTTTGAAATTTCTTCATGGCGATTTTAAGATAACTGACTTGGATTTTTGCAATTGCAGCAGTAGAGCAAAAGGCAAATATATTACAGTGTTAATGAAATAATTAACTTCTTACTAATTTATGAATGATCTCAGAGGTTATTCATTTGATTGAAAAGTAAAAGTGGACACATTGAAACTGCCTTTTCTTTTTAAAGATTTTATTTGTTTATTTTTAGAGAGGGGAAGGGAGGAAGAAAGGGAAACATCAGTGTGTGGTTACCTTTTGTGCACCCCCTACTGACAGCCTGGCCTGCAACCCAGGCATGTGCCCTGACTGGGAATCGAACCTGTGACCCTTTGGTTCGCAGGCTGGTGCATGATCTACTGAGCCACACCACCCAGAGTGAAATCACTTTTTCTTTCATGGGAATAGGAGATGCTAACACAGGCCAGATTAAAATGACACTTTGAGTCAACAGAGATAAAGGTACATCTTGTATTTAGGAAAGGAAAGCTCATTTTACAGTCTCTTGTTCAATAGGAGAGGCAGAGCGGGGGTGGGGGGTAGCACTGTGGACGTCAGGGACCAGTCTTCCATGTCAGTCATCATCAGTGCCACTGGGAATACTTACCAAGTGCATTGCCGAGATTCTGATTCCACGGGTCTGAGGTGAGGTCCAGAAATGGCTTCTGTAGCAAGCTGCCCTGAGAATTGTGGCAACACTTTCAGAAACCCCTCAGCAGAGGCCTGGGTCTGAGTACGAGTGTAGCGCCTGTCAGCCATTCCGAAGACACTGAGGGGCTTGAGGACGTGCCTGGGGAGCCCGGAGAGCCTCCAGTGGGTTGTTCGTTCATTCATTGTTTCCGCTGCAGTGGTCAAGGGCAGGTGCTGCTGAGCTCAGTGGAGAAGCTACTGAGCACTTTCCCAAGCAGCAGATCATTTGCGTGCTGACTGTCCACTAACCTAGGGTGTGTGTTCTGGATTCTGCCTTGCAGGGCGGCGGCATAATCACCAGGTGATGTCCAGATCCTGCTGCCTGCAGCACCAGGGTAGGATGGCTAGAGACGTGAGGTTGGTTGGCTCTTCATGTCTGAGCAAAACTCAGCAAGATGCCCTTAGCTAGGAGACAGATTTTATGTGTTAACGTAAGTTTTTAGGGATTTTGACCAGAGTGGTTCTTTTCCGACACCTTTATGTCAGTGTTAGAGCAAATCATGGTGTCACCAGTGACCACACTCCTCTTGTAGTAAACCTGTTGGTGCAAATAGTTTAACTAGACTCACTTTGAGCATTTTCCTCTGGCCTTTTAAGTTACCCTTTTTCTTTTGTCCAAAAATTTGAATTTTTATTTTAATAAACTTTCAATATTGTACTATTACATAGCTATTCAAAATGCAAACTTGAAATTTATTATAATGCTATTAATGTTTTATCTTCTTTGTATAAGGGAAAAATATGAATTTATAATTCTGGAAGTTCTTTTGGGGAAGCTCAACAGGAATTTTTGAAATGTAAGATTTTAGTATAAAGAACAACTTAACTCTATTTAAAAATCTCCCTCTGCAGAAATGGCAGATAATGGGGGATCTTCCTCATCTTGTTACGAGCCCCGTTTGGATATCCCCGCTGTTTTAAAGTGAGTAACAGTTCCCACACTGAGGCTGAAATGTGGGGTGTTGACTGGATGCTCCGACAGTGTCGCCCCTTGTACTGGCTTCATTCTGAGCTGTACTGGAACAGAGAGATGCTCTTTACAGATGTCCCGAAGTCGGTAGAGTGATAATAACAAAGTTTTCTGTTAAGCAGATGGTTTTGTGTGCAGCTCCCCCACCCCTTTTTTTACTTGATTGATTCCAGAGAGAGGGGAAGGGAGGGAGGGAGAGAGAGAGGGAGAGAAACATCAGTCAGCTGCCTCCGGCATGTGCACCAACCAGGGACCGAACCCGCAACCCAGGTGTGTGCCCTGACGGGGAGTTGAGCCCATGACCTTTCAGTTTGCGGACGATGCCCAGCCCACTGAGCCACGTGGCCAGGGCTGTGTGCAGCTTTGAAGAGAGACTGTTTCGTGTTCCTCTGAGCTGTCTGCCGTTCTGTAGGAACACAGTTTGTCACAGCCCACTGTTACCTAAGTCTCATGAGGAGTAAGAGGAAGTGGGATGTTTAATTTTTGTGTTAAAAAGCCTAGAAAATGGAGTTTAATACATGTAGAACCCCAGTGGTACTGACTTGGAATTATACATTCTAAGTGGAACTGTGTCTAAGGCAAGTACACTGATGGTACTCTTTAGGAGTGACTGTGGGGAGCTTCCTGAAGCATCATGTGATGTGAGTGGACCGGTGGAAGCTGGTGCTCAGTTAGTGAGGAGTCCAATTGGAACCAGCAGAAAGCGTACTTCTGTGTTTGCTGTGGGTTTGTAGCTCTGGGTGTAGCAACTGTGCAGCAAGCAGCTCTGAGAGGCAGGACGGAGCGGTGGTTCAGGGTGAGGCCGAGCTGGAGTCTGCCACCTACTACCCGTGTGACCTGGAAGTCTGTAGGAAAGGGACGCCAGGGCCACACCCACCCGTAGTTGTGAGAGCAGAGTGGACTGAAAGGCCTGCAGAACACTTCCTGTCACGTAGCGAGTGGTTAAAGGCACCATGTGATTGTTTTTGAGGATTTGAAATGAATTACCTAGGAGTGTGATGATTGGCCAGGGGACAGCGCAGACCGTGTGTCCTGGTGTGTGGCCGGGGCGGGGGCTGGCCACCGGCTCCCTGAGGAAACCGCTTTGCTCGTTAGCGTGCGGGCAGCAGGCCTGGGAAGGGTGTGTACTAATGCGGTGGGAAAAGAGTGTGGGTGTCAAAAATAGCTTCACAATTAAAGTGTAATTTGTACATGTGGCTCATGTTTAAAAAATACTACTCAACACCCAGTTATGGTGACTACAATTTAAATACGGTAGACTTATGCAAATAAGTTCACAGTGCCATTTGAAAAGGCAGTTCTCGCGGGTAAACGGGAAAAGAACTTGACAAACGGCAAATTCTAGTGGTTAAGTAAACTTCAGAGAAACGCATTAAAACGGGGCACTGTTGTTTCTTGGGTCCATCAGAGACAGGCAGGTGAGGAGGTGCGAGGTGTGGGGTGTGCTCCAGCCGGGATGTCCAGGTGGTGGGACCAGCGTCGCACGAAGAGCCTGGCAAGCGGAGGCGAGGCTTGGTGCCCCACGAGCCCACGGCTATCGAGCCCACAGCGACAGTGGAAGCAGCCGCAGTGTCCAGTGACGGGGGGCGCCGGGCCAGGCGCAGCGCCAGGTGGGACCCAGAGCCCTACCGTGGGTCCCGACAGCGCCTGAGCAGGCGCCATCCGTCGTCGGTCTGGGCTTGGATGTTGGGCTTTAAACTGGAAACGCGCACCCTCCTGGGAGGGATGTTATGTGGCCATGAAAGACGGTTTTCTCCTGGCTTTAACAAACGCAGGGAAATGGTGCTGTCAGCTGGGGAAAAGCAGAGAGTATAGGCCATTGCCATTTGATGAACTCATTGTTTAACGTAGCCATAAAAGTTGTGTTTTTGTCAAGGACAGTGTATACGAGAACGCTTGTGATCACAGCCGGGCACTAAATATTGTATCTGTATGATTACATTTTGTTAAAACAGTATGAACAGATTTTTTTTTTTAGATTTTTATTTATTTTTAGATGGGAAGGGAGGGAGAAAGAGAGGGACAGAAACTTCGATGGATGAGAGATATACCTATTGGTTGCCTCTCGCACACCCCCTACTGGGGACCTGGCCTGCAACCCAGGCACCCTGACTGGGAATTGAACCAGCGACCTTTTGGTTCCCAGGCTGGCGCCCAACCCACTGAACCACACCAGCCAGGGCTGAACAGATTTTTAAAATATAAATATGTATATATCAGAAAAAAAATGGGAAAGAATACACTGAAAATACCTTTGCAGCAGTATACTTTGTGTTGGTATTGAAGGTGATTTTATTTTTTGTTTTTTTCTGGGTTTTCTAAATCTTCTCTGATGAACTTGCAATGAAAGAAAATTTGACATATGCGATATTATTTGGGATACTAGTGATTTAGTATTTACAAGAGGTGAAACCTAAGTACATGGGGAATGTATAGCTGAATTCCAAAGGCATGTTGTAAAGCAGTCATTCAGTGCATGTGATTAAGTATTCACAAAAGGACAGGTTTGAAAGGTTGGTATAGATTATTGCCAGATCAGCGTGAATCATAACATGTGTGGACATTTTCTGCAGATTCTTGTAAGTTGCCATTCCGAAACACGTGACAGGGAGGTGTGAGTGGCCAGTGAATTGCTCAGAATCCTGAGCTTGTTGGAGTATTTTCTGTGTTGACGCTATTGGGGAAGATGCTGGAGAGTTAGTTTGGAAATTGTTCTATTATACACAGATGTTTGTTTTTATTTTTAATGCGCTTTTGCAGAATAAAAGATTGATTTATTTTAGATTTTTTTCAATCTTCTTTCAGGTTAAAAACTTTGCAGTTATTTACCTTGTGGACATCACGGAGGTGCCTGACTTCAACAAGATGTACGAGCTGTATGACCCGTGCACGGTCATGTTCTTCTTCAGGTGCGTCCTCCCCCGCCCCCGCGAAGCCGCCACAGAAGTCGCCCCTCCTCTTAAAGTTGTTTTGATTGGAGTGGCTGGTCTGGAGGTTGAATGTGATCAAGGTGCCTTTAGATTCTTTTATTCACAAGGAAGTCAGTTAAGTAGTCTTGTCACTTACAGATTATATCACTAGGCAATCAGTGTAATCTTTTAAACAATTTCCAAAGTAACACAATTTCCAGTTTTAGTGTTTCCTCTGTAACAAATTACTCATTTGAAATAACTTTGCCCAGAAACCTAGGTGAGGTGTAATTAAATGGAAGACATTCTTATGGACATTTAAGGTACCTTTAAATAACCTGTTGATGGAAAGTGTCTTTTAAAATAACTTGAAATATGACATCAGTGACTCTATTTAGTGTTCTTTGTGATACCTAAGAGGAAAACCTGCACTTTCTTTGCTTACAAGGTTATTTTATCAGCTTAGATGTTCTGTTGTGGACTCGAGCCTGTGAATTATTGGCACGAAGAACAGAATTTCTCTAACTGCCTTAGGTGCGTTCGAGTCTACAACTCATGGGCTTTGCTTCAGGGGGAACCGTGGGAGTAGGTACCGGCCAGGGCCATAGGGGTCTGGCACAGGGGCCACATGCGCTTGACGGTATTTGTGGAGCAGTAAAGTCAAGTCACATCGTGAGTAAAGAAGTAACTGTTGTGGAGGCTTTGTGAGAAAGGAGCCGCCCTGGACATTGTCACATGTGCCAAAACGTCTCCCTGCTGCTGTTGCCACACAGGCCGGTGGGTGGCAGTGTCGTGTCTGCTCCGCGCGGAGCCCCTGCTGGTGAGAGTGGTCCCAGTGGGCTGCACTGGGCGTGCCTTAGCTGCATAGTCTTGAGTGACCAGTTTGCACAGCTCTGTGGCTGAAAACAGCGCCGTTTGTGAGCTCGGGGCCCTGCAGGCCCAAGTCGGGCAGGCTCTGCGGGTTGTCTTGGGGCAGGTCGGTTAGGGGGGACCCCCGAGGCTCAGCCAGGCTGTCGGCTGGGCCGGGGCCCCTCGGAGGCTCCAGTGAGCATGCGCCTTCCCCACAGGAACAAGCACATCATGATCGACCTGGGCACCGGCAACAACAACAAGATTAACTGGGCCATGGAGGACAAGCAGGAGATGATCGACATCATAGAGACCGTGTACCGGGGTGCCCGCAAGGGCCGCGGCCTGGTCGTGTCCCCGAAGGACTACTCCACGAAGTACCGATACTGAGTGCCTGCTGCAGGCCGGGCGTGTGCGCCAGGCAGCCGTTTCCCCGTGGAGATGTGTGGAACTCAGAGCCTTTGCGGAAGGACAGGGGCCTGCGTGGCCTCAACCTGGAGGTGGCCTGATGGCCGTACTTTCATATTTGCAGACGTCTGTAAACACCCAGCTGAAGTAAACAAGTGCGCAGTGATGGGGACGTCCCAGTGGTTGGCTTCTTGTGTAGGTCACAGGCTTGGGAAGAGCTTAGCTCTCTAGCCCTGGAGTGAAGGTCAGGGGTGCCCTGTTTTGCTCCCTTGGCAGTGAGGTCTCCATTTCCCAGGCTGCTGGAGTGAAGGGCCAGAGCCTGGGCTGCCTGGCAAATGTTTGTGTCTCTGCAGCCTGGAGACTGGACATCCGGGGCCCCAGGTGTCGCCCAGCCCACCCCAGTCTCCACTCTCGTCTTTTCGAGGCCTTCTCCCCAAGTTGCGTCTGTGCCCAAATTTCCTTTTTTTTTAAAAAAAAAAAATACTTTTGGAGAGAAACATTGATTTGTTGTCCCATTTCCTGATGCATTCATTGGTCGAGTCTTGTATTGTGCCCTGGTCGGGGATTGAACCCACAACCTTAACATACCGGGACAATGCTCTAAACAACTGAGCTGCCCAGCCAGGGCTAAATGTCCCCTTTGATAAGGACGCTGGCAAGGGCCGCCTGACTCCGCATAACCTCACCTCACTAATTGCATCTGCAACATCCCATGTCCACTAAGGTCACGTTCTCAGGTCCCAGGGGTTAGGGTTCCCAACACCTGTATCGGGGGGTGGGAGGGTGCATGCAGTTCAATCCACAATGGAATCCAAAAGTATCTTCTGGTTATTAAAACTGCAATAAAATAATTTGGGAGGCCTTTTAAATATAAAGAGTAAACTGCTTATTCCTTCTAAGATTGTATCTAATGTACTTAAACATACTGTATTCTCTGTAGAGTCCTCAAACCCTCAATCTGATAGCTTCCACATCAGGCTCAAGTTTCTCCTCAAGCTACCCCAGAGCAGGGTGGTGGGTGTGGGGAGCATACCTGGAGCTGCCGCCCCTCCCTGGTTTCACTGGGGGGGCCGGTCCCTTCCTGGGCAAGTGGCTGAAGCCCGGAGTGAGAAGGGAATGACAGTGACTGGACAGAAGGCCTGCGGTGTTCCAACAAGAGCAGCTACCGAATGAGCAGCTGTGGGCCAGCTCACAGACAGCGGCGCACATCCCCGAGTGAGCACGGGAGCACCAGGCTCGTAAATTCTCTCGTAACCACTTATACCTTTCTTCTCCCAAACAAGGTATGAATGCCCACCAACTCCACCTGCCCCTGCTGCTTTAGACATCGTGCCCCAGGACTGGGCCTTTTTCTGGCAGGGGTCACGGGTACGAGCGCTCGTTATGGGTTGTTTGTAGTTGCAAGAAAGCTGGGTAGAACCTCAGTGTCCGAGACGACAGACTCTCAGCCATAAAAAGTGTGTGTGAAATGTTCACCTAGGAAAAATGTTCATGCCTTGCCTGGCGTGGCTCAGTGGTTGAGCGCTGGCCAGCAAATCAAAGGGTCGCCAGTTTGATTCCCAGTCAAGACACATGCCTGGGTTGCGGGCCAGGTCCCCAGTAGGGGGCACACGAGAGGCAAACACACTAAGGTTTCTCTCCCTCTGTTACCCTCTCTGAAAAAATAAAATACTTAAAAAGTGTTCATGACATGAAAACAGGACATAAACACATCAACTATATAAAATTGTTGGGTGAAAAAATGTTAAGCCCTGAACAGTGTGGCTCAGTTGGGGCATTGTCCCATACACCAAAGGGTCCGGAGGTCGATTCCTGGTCAGGACACATGCCTGGGTTGTGGGTTCGGCAGGGCACATGCAGGAGGCAACTGATCAATGTTCCTCTCCCTTTTTCCTTCCACACCTCTAAAATCAATAAATGAAAAGATGTTGATAGTAGTTAATCTAAGTTGCACAATTATGGTAGATTTTGAATGATGAATGTGATTTATATGCAGCAAAAAAAATTTTTTACAAGAGCCTATAACTAACCCTTTTTAGGGGTGACCAGGTTTATTTCGCTCTGACTCCAGAGAGAGGGGAACTAGGTAATTGTTTGAAAGTGCTTCTCTGTTCCCTACAGAGACCTAGTTGCTAACTGCCTCCAGAGGGCAAAAGGCGAGGGTACTTCGGAGTCAGCCGTGCTCCTGGCTCACCTGTCTCCTTGGTTCTTGTTAGGTTTGGTTCGGTTTGGAGAGCGCAGCTCTCAGAACCTGTCTGGACTGCACAGATCAAAGCGAGCCTTCCCAAGACGGGGTGACTGGAAATGCTAGGTAATGCAGCCATTGAAAAAGCAACTTCTACCAGGAAACTGCTGATGATCTTTGAATATCTACATAGAATTGAATTCAGAAAGAAATTGACCTCACACAGCTCACACTTCTCTTGCACGATTCCCAAAGTTAGGTGTGGATGGAGACGTGTTCTGACATCTGGCACACCTCTTTGTTAACTGGTTCGTCACCTTTGGAGTTGCATTCTTATCCCATGACCTTTGTTTTTTTAATCTTTTACTAAAATGAATTTTCAAATACTAAAAATCAGAACTCAGAATATGTAGATTATTAAGAAGTTTTTGTTTTATCACATTTTCAAGTGACTGGTCTGCTGTCTGCAGGTGTAAGGGGAAAACTGGAAAAGAGGCAAAGATCTACTATTAATGCCCAGTTACATAAAGCAGAATCCAAGCTTTCGATGAAGGGGACTTCATTCCCTGTGATGACAAAAACACCCTTTACGTGGGGAAGTTCCAGTGTGCAGAAAAACGTGATGGCAGGTGACCTTCATTTCAGTCAGGTGGCATCAACGAGGACTGCCTGTCAGGGCCAGTGAGCAGGGCGCCGCGCGTCCACTTTCCATCGCCAGGGTCTCAGGGGTCCAGAGAGCCCGCTCCTGTCTGTCGAAGGAAACGTGGTGAAGTTGTCACAGGTGTAGTTTAATGCAGAGACTGACCAGGAGCCACGTGTTTCCGAACGTAGGGCCATAGTTTCTGACATTTTAGGTCATGGACTCTTGTCCCATTCACAACGCCCACAATGTCTTCCAGAACCTGGCCCACTGTCCCTGCCCTCGGTGAAGGGCCCAGGGTGCAGGAGGCCTGGAAGGAACTGCAGGGCAGGTGGGCCCGGCTGATGCAACCGTAGCGGGGACAGGTGTATCTTCCCCCACGGCAGTGCTCGCGTGCCCTCCCCAGCTTCTCCGGATGGAGGTGTTTATGTCGCTGACAGTGGACAGCTCTCGTTTAGCGGGTAAGTATGGGTGATTTGCCAGACGACTTAGGATAACAATTGTCAAAGAAATGGGAAAACAAAAGCATGTAATTATTAAAATAGGTTCATAGAATCAGAATATGATGCCAGTAAAACATACGTATTTATCTTAATGAAGAAGTGCCTCTCCACATGCATCACTCGGACATAAGTTCAGTCCAAGACCTGAAGGTAAGCATTTATTTGTATCTCAAGAGTCTGTGCAAAACTCCACTGGAAAGGAAGTGGTGGTGCGGTCAGGGCCAGGTGGCGTCCGGCAGACTCTGGAAGGGGGCTGAGGGCTTAATGCAACATTTGTTCAAATGGTTCCATGAGTATAGTGTCTCAAACAGAAACTGCTAGTTATAATCCCCTAAATCATTGTGGCTGGTGTTTTGCCTAAAGATTAATTGGAGGGGTTGGAGTAAAAATACTTGAATGAAATCCAATTGTTAAATAAAGTTTTCACTTAAAACATGCACTTGGAATATGATGAAGAGAGCTAAGTTGGTCTATTAATTTTTTTTGTTTGTTTTTTTTAACTTATTTTGAGAGAGGGAGAGGAACAACATCAACTTGTTCCACTTACTGGTGCATTCATTGGTTGTTTCTTGTATGTGCCCTGACCAGGGATCAAACCCGACCCCTTGGCTTATTGGGATGATGCTGTAACCTGCTGAGCTGCCTGGCCAGGGCTCAACTGGTATATTTTGAAAGTAGCATTTGTGGAAGACTCCTTAGTCCTGACGGTTTTTCAGGTACACAGGCAGGAACACCCATAGTGAACAAATACAGGATTGCGTTTTCAAGATGAAAGCAATCACAGGCTCTGCACAAAGGAAACTCAGTCTCCTAGCTGTGGCCTTACCATCTGTTCCTCGGGAGCTTTTGTGATCCCAGCTTGCACCATTAGCTTGTCCACATTCCTTTGCAAGTCCTGGAGGCGCGTCCCCATTTCTTCCAGTCCCGTGTCAAGGAGCACAGAGGCCCTGGCCGGAAAGCCCTGCTCCGCCTGCACCTGCTCGTCCCTGGTCTGACAAATGCCCTCCCTGGCCACCACCTATGAGACCCCCAAGGTCAGGGCAGGTCTTCCTGGAGGTCTTTGGGAGTTGTCTCTGAGCTCAGCTCTGAGCTCAGCTCCCCAGGCGTGGGCACAGGTGCAGGGATGGGAGCTGGTCTAGCATGTTTCACTGTCTTAACCAATCTCTGAAGAGGATGCAAATATCATGGAAATTAACTCAGTGTGTCATGTTTAAGATCTTTTTCCCCTGTGGGAACCCACCTACAGAATCAGAAATTTCAAGTTCTACTTGCAAATACTTTGCACACAGTGTTTAAGGAATGAGTTTGATTACGAGAAGGGAGCTCATGCTGGGCATGTCTAATAATTTAACAGTTGCCTTGTCTGGATCTGCTCAGCTGGCAACAGACATTCTCTCTTAATTGTGCTTGAGTTCATGTCTCAGCAAAATAGTGAGCTGCTCAAGTTACAAAACAAAACGTGGGGGGCCAGGTGTAGCACCCTGTGTTGGAGGCCTTCTGTGTTCTGTCTGTGGGTTTCTGAATGTGTGGCAGCTTATGCGTGACATTCTGGAGCAGACCGCAGATTTATTTAAGGTGTGGTGGGAACGCATGGCGATGGAGTCCTGTGTGGTGTGTCTGCATATTTTATTGCCACACAAAAATGCCTTGTGCTGCCAGTCAAACAGGAAGATTACCGCTGTGACTGGTAATACATCAGGATGCCACTTACAGGCACAGATGGAAAAAGGAAATCCTAGGTCAAAAATTCACTAAAAAGCTATTCCACTATAACTTAACAGTTCAAAGCAACACAATTTTTGCTATAAAATAGAAAAGGATATTTTTGAGATTTAATGTTGTGGTCAGAGCTTGAAAATGTTCTTCAAGTTCCTGAAATAGATTTTCTGCCTGAAAAAAAGGAACCATAAGACAATGAAGATAATACTCACTCCTGATGTCAGGCATTTCAGGCATCGTAGAATAGAACCAACCATGTATGCAGTTGATTTTTGACAAGGAAAGTATTTTCAATAAGAAGCGGGGGGACAATAAATAGGCTGGTGGCCCCTCCCTCGCACCACACAGAGAAACCAATGTGAGGGGACCCTGCACCTAAGCGTGGGCGCCTGAGGACAGCAGGGAGCCCCTGGGTGGCCGTGGCCCCAGGGCGTGGCCTGGGGGTCACAGCCACCAATGCGACCTCCACCCCTGGCCTGGGGCATCAGCAGGCCGGCTTGTGGGATGCCCAAGAAGTGTGCCCACTGCTGCAGAGGCTGACAAGCCCTGTGCACGGGCTACTTCATGCCTCACCGACTCAGCCTCAAACCAGCCATGACAGGGCTCCCTCCTCACATAAGCGTTACCCCCACAGATGGGCCACACGCCGCCCAGAACCCTCCTTGCAGTGTGAAGACTGCCACCCATGGCCAGCTCCTGTGACCTGTACCCAGTAAGTCTCCTTCTAGACCACGCAGGTTTTAGAACCTACAACATCCACTTCCAGCCAAGATGGAGGTGTAGACACACTGTACCTCCTCGCACAACCAAAAGAAGGACAACAATTAAAAAAAAAAAAAAACCAGAACTGCCAGAAAATTGAACTGTATGGAATTCCAACAACCAAGGAATTAAAGAAGAAACACTAACCCAGACCAGTAGGAGGGGCAGAGCGGGGCAGCTTGGCGGAGAGGACTCGTGGCAAGGCGGCAGCTGGAGGACCCAGCGAGGCAGCGGATTGAAGACCAGGCAGTCCCACTTTCACGTGCAGATAAACCAGGGGGAACAGCTGGGGAGCGGGACAGACTACACAACCCAGGGCTCCAGCGCGTAAATAAAGCCTCAAACCACCAACTGAAAACATCTGTGGGGGTTGAGGCAGCAGTGGGAGGAACTCCCAGCCTCACAGGAGAGTTCGTGGGAGAGACCCACAGGGTCCTAGGATGTACACAAGCCACCCACCTGGGAATCAGCACCAGAAGGACCCACTTTGCTTGTGGGTAGTGGGGGAAGTGACTAAAATCTGGCAGAGAGCAGAGCAAGCGCCATTGTTCCCTCTCAGACCCCTCCCCCCAGACAGCGTCACAACGCAGTGATGTGGGGGCGACATGGGTTACCCCGCCCTGGTGAACACCTAAGGCTCCACCCCTTACTACATAACAGGCACACTGAGACAAAAAAAAAAAAAAAAGGCCCAAATGAAAGAACAGATCAAAGCTCCAGAAAAAATACAATTAAGCCACGAAGAGATAGCCAACCTATCAGATGCACAGTTCAAAACACTGGTAATCAGGATGCTCACAGAATTGGTGTAATATGGTCGCAAATTAGATGAAAAAATGAAGGCTATGCTAAGTGAAATAAAGGAAAATGCACAGGGGACCAACAGTGATGGGAAGGAAACTGGGATGCAAATCAATGGTGTGGACCAGAAGGAAGAAATAAACATTCAACCAGAAAAGAATGAAGAAACAAGAATTCAAAAAAATGAGAAGAGGCTTAGGAACCTCCAGGACATCTTTAAACGTTCCAACATCCGAATTATAGGGGTACCAGAAGGAGAAGAGGAAGAGCAACAAATTGAAAACTTATTTGAACAAATAATGAAGGAAAATTTCCCCAATCTGGCAACGGAAATAGACTTCTAGGAAGTCCAGGAAGCTCAGAGTCCCAAAGAAGTTGGACCCAAAGAGGAACACACCAAGGCACGTCATAACTACATTACCCAAGATTAAAGAGAAGGAGAGAATCTTAAAAGCAACAAGAGAAAAGGAGACAGTTGCCTACAAAGGAATTCCCATAAGACTGTCAGCTGATTCCTCAAAGGAAACCTGCAGGCAAGAAGGTGCTGGAAAGAAGTATTTGTAGTTATGAAAGGCAAGGACCTCCATCCAAGATTACTCTACCCAGCAAAGTGTTCATTTAGAATGGAAGGGCAGATAAAGTGCTTCCCAGATAAGGTCAAGTTAAAGGAGTTCATCATCACCCAGCCATTATTATATGAAATGTTAAAGAGACTTATCTAAGAAAAGGAAGATCAAAAATATGAACAGCAAAAAGACAGCAAACTCACAGTTATTAACAGCCACTCCTAAAACAAAAACAAAAGCAAACAACTAGAACAGGAACAGAACCACAGAAATGGAGATCACATGGAGGGTTATCAACAGGGGAGTGGGAGGGGGAGAGGGGGAAAAGGTACAGGGAATAAGTAGCATAAATGGTAGGTAGAAAACAGACAGGGGAAGGTTAAGAATAGTGTAGGAAATAAGCCAAAGAACTTATATGTATGACCCATGGACAGGAACTAAAGGGGGAGAATGTGGGTGGGAAGGGGGTGTGCAGGGTGGAGGGGAGTGAAGGGGGGAAATTGGACAACTGTAATAGCATAATCAATAAAATATATTAAATAAAATAAAAACAAAAACAAAAAAGAACCTACAACATCCAACAGTGGTGCTTCCTGGTCAGTCCTTGTCTAGCTTCGCCTGCCGGAGGGTGGGTGGGGTGCAGCGGGGGTCCGCAGGTCCCCACCCCACCCCAGGGTAGGCAGGAGAGCAAAGAGGGAGGGGCCCCCACTCACCGCACCCTGCAGTGCGCGGCCAAGGTCTTCGGGTCCCTGTGCATCCATGTGGATCCCGAGCGTTGGGGGTGGGCCTGGTGGTCCCGGTGGCACTAGGTGGCTCCAGCCGTGTCAGGGCCACGTTGCCCCCTTCTGGTCCCGCAGCCGCAGAGGCAGGGTTCCTGCTGCCGATGGAACATCTGAGAGCCTGGCTGGGCTGCAGCACCTCGAAACCCAGGTGCCCCTGTGAATTCCTGGGCGGGGCGTGTGGCCCAACCCGGAGACGCTGAAGCTGCCCGGCAGGTCCTGGGAGAAGGCCTGGAAGGTGAGGACCAGGCCAGGGGACGGCTTCATCCTGAAGGTCACTGTCCCATGGGCGGGAGCTGCGACCCTCTGCCGGGACAAGGTCTGCTTTCCCCACCACACTGGAGCTGAAAGAGGGAGCCATAGAGCAAGCCTATCTCCTCCTCCCGCTGCTGCTCCTCATTATTATGCTTATTACAAAATCCGCCACGTTAACCACTTCTCCGTGAACAGCTCAGTGGCACCGGGCACACTCACAGGGTTGGGCAGCTGTGACCACCGTCCACCCACAGAATTCTTTCATCTTCCCAAACTGAACCTCTGCCCCATGGAACACTCACCGCCCCTGCTCCCCGGTCCCGCCGTCTACTCAGCTGTCTCTATGTTCCATCCCTTTGTACTGGACAGCGTTGTCACTTCTCTAATGGGGGGGCGTGGGGGTCCCAGGGGCCTGGCGCTGTCATCACTCACGCAGCCGACTGTGCTCTCTGCATGCCTGGCAAGTCTAGGGCCAACTTTACGACGAAGAATCCTGCCCTAACCTGTGTGGCTCAGTGGGTTGGGCGTCGTTCCAAACACGGAAAGGCTTGATTCCCGGTCAGGGCACAGGCCTGGGTTTCGGGCCAGGTTCCTGGTTGGGGGCGCGCAAGAGGCAACCACACATGGATGTTTCTCTCCGTCTTCCTCCCTCCCTCCCCCTCTCTAAAAATATTTTTACAATAAAATTAAGAATTCTATGTTCTGCGACCAATTCCTGACACGCCAGCAACATGTGCACCTGGCTTCTGACATCAACGAAGATCTGGAAGGACACTCTCATCCACGCCCCTCCTTCTGGCACCCTTTCAGCCGTATGGTGGCAGCCCCTGGTCCCTTTATGGGTGACCTGTTTTGTAACCCTTTACAGTTGAAGCTTGGTGGGGCAGGGCTGCATTAGCCTGAGTCATCCCAGTGTCCCAGGGGCACAGCTGAGCCACAGCACGTGGACACTTGGGTTGCTGGATGTGTTTGTGAAAGCATCTGCGGAGCCGCCCAAGATGGTTAGGAATCAGCAGGATGCAAATCAGAACCGCCCTGAGGCCCCAGGTCACACCCCTGATGGCTGCAGTCATATGCAGACAGTAACAAGTAACAAGTACCGCTCTGGGGCCTCACACTTGCTGTGGGGACCGGAAAGGGCGCGGCCAGTGTGGGAAGAGCCTGCCGGTCCATGAAACCTCAATTCCACCTCTACCTATCGCCCCGAGAGAAAGGACCACCTCTTTCTACACAGAAAGGTGCACACGTGCATTCACAGCAGCACCACTAACGACATAGAAGGGGAAGGAAACAGCCAGTTCTGACACTGGCTGCAGTGCGGATGGACCTTGAAGACATCTGTTGCGTGAAATGGCAGGGTCTGGGGGCGGGGGGCGGGAGATCCTGCAGGACTCCAGTTGCATGAAGGACCTCGAACATCAAGTTCATAATGAAGGAAAGCAGGCGGTGGGTGCCGGGCTGGGGGCCTTTGGTGTTTGGTGGATGCAGAGTGTCAGAATGAAAAGAAGGTTCTGGAGAGGTCGCGGGTGACGCGCACCACTACGGTTGAGACGGTCAGCCTGACCTTATGTGTATTTTACTACCACACATATTTCCAAAGTCCATCTCCCCAGTTCACCCTTCGAGCTCTAGGCTCAGAATTCCAGGACCCCGATCCCCTCTCCCTCCCCCTTGTGGACCATCTCCACACACCCCGACGGACCCAGAGCAGCAGGTGGCTGTGGGCTGGCCACCGATTCGCCCACACGTGCAGGGAAGACAGGACCAGCAGCGTGAACCAGACGCTCCAGTGCCCGGAGCGAAGCTGCAACCTTCCTCCAACAACCAGAATAGAGAGGATGGAACCTCCTAGAGGCTTTACAGCAGGGTCCAGGGAAGGCGGTTGGGGGAAAAGGTCGTGGCTAAGTAGGAACACCTCCTGCTTCTCTCCTGCCCTGTCCGGCCTCTCTCCGTGTGGTGCTCCTGTGTCCCTGTTCACGCCGGCGCTGTGTTCCGGGTCACTTCCCGCGGACACTGAGTTGTGACAAGCCAGAGACACGCGAGGGCTGCCTCTGAGGAGTGAGCGCCACCCCGTGTTCTTTCCAGCCCCCCCCCAAGCCCCCATCCCACCAGGCTTGTTGGGGAGTTGCTCTAACTCAGGCTGTGACTGTTATTTCCCACAAAACCTACCAGGTGGGAGCAGGCAGCCAGCCCTGTGCCTCCGGGGCCACCTCTCACCCCCCAGGACTTCCCTTTTGGGGTGCTTCGGGTCTGCCGCGGTCGAGGGGAGCGCTGAGGGGAGCTCTGCGCACCGAATCCTGGGGGCCCTGGGCACGCAGGGCTGGCTGGCCTCAGACAGGGTCATCCTACCCCGCCACCCGCCGGGGCCGCCACTCCCAGCCCGGCCTCTGCGTCCGAGCCCGGGGGCGTCCCTGTCTCCTTTCCCTGCGCAGGACGCCCCGCCGAGGCGCCTCGCACAACTGCGCGGCGGCGCTGCAGCAGCGACGGCGTCTCCGGCGCGCGCGCCCCGGGCCCGGCGTCCGGCTGCGGGCTCTGTCCGCGAGTGGCCGCCCATCCCACCGGTTAAACTCCCGAACTTCTGAGTCCGTCTCCGACTCCGGGGCCCGACTCCGCCAGAGAATGACCGCGTGGGAGGACCCCTGGAGTCAGCTGGGGCCGCTGCCCGGGTCCCCACGCGGGGTGACGCCCCCCCTCACACCCGCCCGGTACCCCGAAAGGGGTCCCTAGGCCACGCGCAGCCCGCGAGGGGGCGACGGGATCCCGTCCTCCACTCCCGGAGGCCGAGCGCCGCGTCCACACGCGGCCCGCCCGGGGACACGCCGAGACAGCGCGCACACCTGGCCCCGAAGGGGCGGCCGCGCCGGGCAGGCACCTCTCCAGGGGCGGGGCGCGCGCTCTAGGACCCGCCGGCGCCCTGCCCGCCCGGGGGGCGGGGCCAGGCATTGTGACGTCACCGCGAGGCGGGGCCCGGGCTCGGCTGGGCGGACTGACGGGCGCGGGCCGGACGGGCGGAGCCCACGCGGCCGGTGAGGGCCGGGGAGGGATCCGCGGTGCGCGTGGGCGCGGGGTGAGGGGCGGGCGCGGCGATCGGGCCCCAGGACCGAGCCTCCCGCTGCCCGGGACGCGCGATCGCGCCTCGTCCCGCGGCGATGCCGGCGCGCGCGTCCAGGGCGCCCTGACCGCGCGTGTCCAAGGAGGGGTCGCGCCCTGGCCGCGAGCCCCCCGCGCCCCCCGGGGCGCCTGCCTCCCTCAGCCCGAGGCGCCTCCCGCAGCTCTCCGCCTCTTCTCCCCCGCCAGGCTCCGGCGGCGGCCATGTGGGGGTGACAGTCCGCGCGCGTCCCGGGAGCCCGTGGGGACTCGGCCAGGTGGCCGGCGGCGCAGGTGCGGGCGATGGACGCGCCGGGCTGGGACTGGCTCCTGGCCCCGCTGCACCGGCTGGTGTCCTGGGCGGCGGCCGCGGCCATGGTCTTCGGAGGGGTGGCGCCCTACATCCCGCAGTACCGGGACATCCGCAGAACCCAGAACGCAGAGGGCTTCTCCACCTACGTGTGTCTGGTGCTGCTGGTGGCCAACATTCTCCGGATTCTCTTCTGGTAAGTCGGCCCTCTTCCCGCGGGGTGCCCCTCCTCCGGGGGCTTCCAGGGAGGCTGGGGGCCTGGAGGGGAGCCCCCAACTGGTGGTCTCAGGTCTCGGTCTTCATTCCATGTCAGTCCCGCATTTGTCAGGTGCGTGTCCCTGGCCCCAGAGGACCTGCGTGGGGGGTGGGGGAGAGAGAACAACCGAGCGGATGGGTCCGAGTCACAGAACGCAGTGACCCGTGGGAAGGTCACTTTGCTGGCCAGGGGCCCCCTTGGGAGGGGACATGTGAGCCTGCTGGGGCACTGCGGGGGTGGGGGGGGCACCCCCTTCAGCCTTCTGGGTGGGGTGTGGGGTTCTGTTTATTTCTGAGTAGGAAGTCAACTTGCTGGAAAACACTGAGACTATTTCTTCTTGCGCCTCCAGCCCAACTTCCTCTTTTATCGCTTACATTCCGGTAAGGAACTTGAAATTAATTTTAACAGTTGCTGAAGCCGGACAAGACCGGGCGGGCCAGCGTTCGGAGGACATGAGAAGAGGTTTCCTGGCCTCGTTCTAAGGCCCCCCAATCTGGACTTTCCGCCCGTCGGGGACTCCCGGGTCCCTCTGTCAGCGCGAAGGTTGCTTAGGAGGAGGCCTGGCACCCTTGGCATCGTCGCATTCTTTGGCTCGTTTACTTTAAGTCAATCTCATTGAGGCGTGGTTTCCATTAAATACAATCGCCCATTCTGCATGTGCAGCTCCATGAGTTTAGATGAACTCCCTCCCCCACCCCCCAGAGTCACCGTCACAGTCAAGACAGGAATTTCCTGAGCCCTGACGTGCCTCCGCCCTGCCCCTCTGTCCAGCTCGGCCGCGGCTCACCCTGGGTCACTGTCCCTGGGCATTAGTTTTGCTCCTATCTGGGGTTTTTAAAAGGCCAGCTGGTGAGCCTGTCACATGGCGAGCCCACTTCTCAGGGACGGGTTGGTGGGGCTTGTTTCTGTTTAGCACAACTCAATAGCCAGCATTGTGAAGATTCCTCCTTTTCCGGTGGCTGAGGGACCACCCCTTGCTTTCCTTTCGTAAACTGGCCTTGAGTCTAAGACTGAACAGAAGCGGGTTGAAAAGAAGTGGACACTGTTGTTGACCTGGAGCGCACTGGACAGGGTGCTGGAGCCCCCGGCCAGGCGCTGTGTCTGGGGGCGGGGGCACAGCTAGCCCTTTATTGTGGGGTAGATTTTCTCCAGCAGTGGAGGGAACTACCAGGGTTGGATTACCTTACGGGAAAATAGTTCCATTTAGAGGTCTTTCCCCTCAGGGTGCTCGTCATTCAAAAGTGCGAAAAGAAAAGAGAATATCTAATCTACGTCTCAGGATCTCGTTTGGAGGAGTCAGAAATTAAACCAGCTCCTCGAAGGTCGTCTCATTTAACAGGCACCTGATGCCTTTGGACCCGCGTTCTCTCTCCACTGCAGGGCCTGAGCCTGTGAGAGGGACTTGAGCTCCCCCCGCCACCACCACCCAGCGCAGCCCAGGGCCTCTGTGGGATTCCAGCCTCGGTCCACTGGCAAGGCTATCTCTGCACATCCGATCGGCCCTTTCCCGTGGAGCCAGCACCCTGAGCAGTCCTGGGTCACTTCAGGGGCTCTGTGGCTCCCGTGTGTGCACGCAGGGCTGCCTGCAGCCCGAATTCCGGAAGGCTGGGGAGACGTGTGGGATGAAGGGAGGGCTGGCAGGGTGCTGGTCCCTTCTTGAGACTCTCTGGCCTGGTGTGCACTTTCCTGCATCTCACACCAGCAGAAGGGCAGGCCTCTGTTTGCAACTTGTGCTAATGCGCACCTTTCTGCCCAGTTGGTCCGAGACCCCACTGCTCAGAGGGTGACGCAGATGCTCCCTTGCATTCCTCTCTCACTCCCGCATCCCCTGTAGGCTCCATGGGTTAGCAGTTTGTTTGATTTAATAGGGTTAGAGGGCTTCCCATGTGCCGGACACAGGCTGGATGCTGTGGTTTGCACTTTGATAAGAGTGCTGTGTGGGGTGTACCACACACACAAGGGGAGGGAGAGCACGGGTCAGTGGCCGCGGCAGGCTCCAGGGGAGGCGGAAACTGGGTCCACAGCAGAGCCAGATGGCAGGCAGGACTGGAGAGTGCCTGTCCCACAGCTGGCTGGGACCACAGTCCTCAGGGCCCCAGCCCACCTGGGAAGCCCCTTGCCAGATCTCTGGTGCCAGGATATAAGTGACTGTGCCAGAAGGGCAACCACACTGCACAAACCCAGGTTTCGGAAACTTTGGGAATTGCTGCACCCTATTTTTTACCATCCTCACCATTCTTTTGCAGAAGTAGCATTCAGCAGATCATACTCCATAAAATGCTGATGTTCAGGATTTGGCCTTTGTGATATTAGAAGCCCAGACAAGGGCTAAGTGATGCCTCGTACCTAATATTTGCAAGCTTGTGATTTTGTAGAGACCAAGTGGGGGGCAGGGAGCGATGGTGCTGCAGAGTCTTGCGCCTTTATGGAGACAGTTCTCAGGCTCATCCCCACTGCGTGAAAACACTGTACCAGGGATGCAGTAACACTGCATTGTATTGGAAATGCAGCGACACTGTATTGGAGGTCTGGTAACACTGTATTGAAGCTTTAGTAACATTGTGTGAAAGCTATAGCAACATTGTATCAGAGATATGGTAACATTCTACTACTAATGGCCATAGTACTCAGGCCACACAGAGAAGTAGATACACAACTTCTCTGCCACTTAAGATTTTTTTCTGTTACTTTGAGAGGTAGAGAAGATGTTTCCTGTAGAAACTTTTGCTTGGACTTGGTAGAACATTGCACGTCCTCTGCAATGTGTATTTCCCTAGGGGCGAGACAAATGCACGCTGCAACCAGGGGAGAACCCGCTTCGACTGGCTTCTCTGAGCACAGGCCCCGCGCCTGTCTGGCGGGCTGTCCCGTCGTCTGTAATAGAAGAGGCTGCGCCAAGCCGCACTCTCGGGCAGAGAGGAAGAAGTGCTGTCCTGACATCCCTATTTAAGGAAGAAAATGTTTAACTAATTTCATGAGTAAAAAATGGTATCTTTCTCTTTTATTTAACTTTTTAAAATTATTAATGGAGTTGAACTGTGTTTCATATTTATTTTGTCCCTTGTGCCTTGTTTGTGGAAAGTTGTGCTTTTTGGAATTTTGTGTCTCGCTCAGCCAGCCCGCATCCTCAAATCAGTTAAGTACTCACTGGTGCCACCTGTCACTCGTGTTAAACCGTCTCATTTTCACTGTGAACATTAAGTTCATCTAGATTTGATTCTTGGTGCGTTGCACACGGAGAAACATAAATGGTGTTTCCCTCCCAATTTCTCTGGTCATTCATTGTTTCTGTGAACACTTAAAAAATGGAACTGGCCTTTTCCGCGTTGTGGCCCCAGTTACGCATTGTCAGCCTTGTAGCTGGGAATGAGCTGCGTGGGAGGGGCCCCGGTCTGACTTATTTTACTGCGATGCTGGCTGCTCAGCCTGACATGGAGCCTTTGCTGTCATTGTATTACCTTCACCTATGGGTGAGTCGGCCTCCTGGATCAACTAGGCAGGCCGAGGGGACCAGGTCTTAGATGTGACTAGAAATGTCCCCAAATAGCCTTAGAGGTTGCATCTGCGCTTTATAGAAGAGATGGCTTGGGCCGTGGGTCACGGGCTCGAGGGCCTGGGGGCCACGGTGAGCAAGAGCCTTCCCCTGGCAGACCCCCAGCCCCCACCCGGTCTGGGCTCCTGGCTGAGAAAACCCCAGGCACCAGCCCCTCTTCCCACAGCACCTTCTCCTCACCCAGGCCCAGCTCACAAGCCCTCGCTTGTCCCACCCTGTCAGTGAGGTGCCGCATTTGGAGAAGCCCCAAAGTGATTTGGACGGGCCCCGGCTGAGGGGGCTGGTCCTGCTGTCGGGGTGCCGCGGCCCCTCTGCACCCAGCTCTGTTCCACCCTGGAGCCTGGCCATCCGGCCCTGGTCAGACCTGGGCAGGGCGCACGGACGAGGCGCCTGGCACGGGGCGCCCCCCTGACTGTGGTGTCCTCGCCCGCAGGTTTGGAAGGCATTTTGAGTCCCCGCTGCTGTGGCAGAGCGTCGTCATGATCGTCACCATGCTGCTGATGCTGCGGCTGTGCACCGAGGTCCGCGTGGCCAACGAGCTCAACGTCCGACGCCGTTCCTTCGCAGGTGGGTGACCGGTGGCGTGGGCGAAGCCACGACGTGTCTGTGTCTGTGTCTGTGGGCGGCGTGGCAGCCCTTCGGCCCGCGTCACCTGAGCAGCTGTCTCCCCGCGGGGCACTGCCGTCGGCAACGATGTCGGTGCTCTCAGCACGTGCGTGACTCTGAGCTTGGTGTCACGTGAGGCGGTCCGAGACAACAGTTCCTCCGTGGAGTCGGGAGAGGTGTCGCGTCAGGAGGCAGTCTTGTCTCTGACTTTCGGTGAGGCTGGGACGTGAAACTGTTTCCTGCAGCCGATTCCTCACGTGCCTGGTTAGAATGCTCCCGAGGCCGTGAGCGTGTGGGCTGCGGGGGCTGGCCACCTGGGCGCGTGCTTGGGCAGCGCGCCCCCCAGGCCCAGCCCACCTGCTGCGCCACGTTCCGGCTCACGGAGCAGAAGATGCTTCTTCCTGCCTTCGCCTTCTTCTTCGGAAAAGCTCCTTCCGAGTGCGTTCCACTTGAACATCAGGCTGCTGGGCTTCCTGTGTGCGGAGGGGTTAGTGCCTCACTTCGGGCGGTCTGAGAACGACCGTGTGGGACAGCTCTCGCTTTGATGTGTCTGCGGTGGTGTGTCGTTTCCTCAGAGCGTGTTCAGTTTGGGACGCCTGTGGACCTGAGGTCTTGCCTGTGTCTGTGTCCCCGACAGGCATCTTTCCCTGTGGGCGGCCCTCCCCGTTGGTGCCTGTGTTTTGAGAGAGAGGAATGTATGCTCACCGCGGTCTTTGCGGAAAGTAGGTCAGCCTCCAGCTCCGATGTGCCGCCTGGGCCAGTCAGTGTCACTTACATGATGGCGGTGACCACCCTTCTCCTGGCATGTTCTCCCCGTTGAGGCCATTCTCTCCTCAGGGTATCTGTCCCTGTCCCCTGGTGTCACTCAGGAAGTCACCCCAGAGCTGGTGCTCACTGTGTCGCTGGCCTTGCCTAGGAAGCAGGGAGCAGGCCCATCCAGGGAAGAGGCACTGGGCTCTACACTTCTCTGGGACACAGGCTTTCTGCTCCTGCGGCGTGTGCCCTTTCTCTGCCATCTGTGCTCCAGGGAGCCTTCCCTTCCCTTTGGCACCGACTCCCTGGTGACCGCAGAGGGGCTGTGGGGGGTCTCAGTGCCGCCATCCACACCCAGGAGGGCGGCAAGGCCCTGGTGGCACAGTGTGCCTGTGTGCCGGCTCTGAAACCTGAGAGCAGTTCGCGACCTTGTCTGCAGTGCGCGAGGTGAGGTAGGCTGCCAGATATAGCAGGTGTGGGAGCATCCGGGCCATGAGGCATCTGAGATTTAGCATTTGTGTGACCTCACAGGAGGGCCGCCTGAGTCCACACCCCAAACCCCCTTCCCTCGGGATCTGCCTGCGGGTCTCCAGGTTGGCAAGGGAGGATGCTGGGCACGCTGAGCAGGGCGACGTGCCTCCCAGGAGGTCCTCCCTCAGAAGGGTTCTCAGTGAAGTGAGTGGGATGGTGGACACCTGACCACCTCTCTTGGTTTCCGGTGTTCTATGTAAATTCTTCTGAAAGGAGTGTTTCTGTCCCGTTAGCACGGGTGATCTGGCCCGCACTGGGGAAGAAAAACAGCTGTTTGCACCAGAACTGCACCTGCCCTGTACCTGCCCAGGAGCAAAGCTGAGCTCGCTCCTGCATCCTCCCCCCACCCCCCACCTCTCTCTCCCTCTTTTGGGACCTTGATCTTTAGACAAGGTGCCAATGAATGGTGACATCGGTCTAAATAAAAACAAATCGAAGCAAGAGGCTGCGAAAACCCACATGACTGAGCAGTCAGAGTCCAGAAGCAGCCAGGGGTGCTGCTCGGGGCGGGGGGTTGGGGGGGGGTAGGCAGGTGCGGCCGGGGACATGGCGTGGGTGGAGCTGTGTGGCCAGCGGGTCTGCTATGTGCGTTTAGCTGTGCACTGGCCAGTTTTCATGTTGAGATGGGTCTGCGTGGCCTGGGGCAGGTGACCTTTGATCCCACCTCTGCTTGTTCACAGTATTTGTTGGAGGCTCACTCTCCTGTAACCACCGTCCACGTGGGACCCCACCTGCAGGGGCCCCACCTGCAGGCTCTCTGCTCCGGCTGTGTCTTCCAGGTTCTCGGGTGGCTCTGCTGGGCTGGGCGGCCTCAGTGGGCTGCAGCGTTGCCTTCGAGCCTCTCACTTTTCTGGGCTGAACCAGCTCTCGGGGAGAACCCTGTGAAAACAGCTTAGTGAAGCAGTCTGCTGCAGAGTTTTGACCCTGGGGCTGAACTGCAGCTGACCCATGACTTCTCTGGGGGTAGAAGTAGAATTTGTTGAGTCAGACGCCACCTCTGACCTTAGCAGTCAAGTGAAAATGTGGCTACATTTCATTTTTGGTCCAAATTTCCTCCCCCTCTTCTAAGCACTTATTTTGGAAGAGGGCAGGTTTGGAGAACAATAGTTCAAAGGTGGATTTCCTAACGCGCAGAAACCAAAGTCTGTGGTCTTCTCTGCTCCAATGGTTTTTTTTGTTTGTTTGTTTGTTTGTTTTTTAAGAAATGCAGCTCTGGTTGGTATGGCTCAGTGGATTGAGCACCAGTCTGCAAACCAAAGGGTCGCTGGTTCGATTCCCAGTCAGGACACATGCCTGGGTTGAGGGCCAGGTCCCCAGTAGGGGTCACGGGAGAGGCAACCACACACTGATGTCTCTCCTTTTCTTTCTCCCTCCCTTCCCACCTCTAAAAATAAATAAATAAAATCTTTAAAAAAAAGAATATAAAGCATAAAAAAAAAGAAATGCAGAAAAGGCTGAGAGATGCAGCTGCTTCTCTGTGTTAAAACCCGTCTGTTTTGTCTTTTCTTCCTTCCTGTTTCTCTCTCTCTCTCTCCCTTTTTAAATGTAGCTGCAGAGAATAAGGACGAGGAAACCAAAGCCCCACCCAGGCGGTCATTTCTGGGTATGTACCACCCTGCATGGGGCTGCCCACGCGGAGAGGGTCACCTCACGTCAGCTCTGTCCCTCTCTGTCGTCACTGTCATCTGTGCTGCGTCTCGTCCATGCATGTGACTCATTTTACCAGTGTGGCCGCAACTCCCGCAGACTAACCAGCCCACAGCTGCTGTTTCCAGGCAGCTCCTGGATGCCGTGCGCTTTCTGTGTGCAGGTCTGTGAGAGAGAAGGAAGAAAAAAGAGGAATGATCGGAGGACAAGCTTTAGCGTTTTGATGCAATGGTCAATGGAACTGTCTCCTTAACTTTATTTTGGATTGTTCGTTGCTACTTTGTAGAAATAAAATAGGTTTTTGTGTAGTGATCTCGTACCCTGCGGCTTTGACAAACTCATTTGTTAAGTCTCATAGCGTTCAGTGGATACCCGAGGGTTTTCTGTGTACAAGATTCTGTCATCTGCAAATAGTTTTACTTCTTCCCTTCCAATCGGGTTGCTTTGTATTTCCCTCCCTTGCCTAATTAGCCTGGCTAGAGTGACCTGGGCGGGTGCACTTTCCTCGTTCCTGATCTCACTGAGAAGGCAGTTAGCCTTTCTCCATTGAGTGTGATGGGTTTTATGGGGTTAAGCAAGCACCCTCTCCTGAGTTTGCTGAGTGTTTTTATCATAAAAGCATGTTGACATTTGTCACATGCTTTCCTGTGTCTGTTGAGATGACCACGTGGTTTTTGTCCTGTATTCCATTATTATACTGTATTGTATGGATTGATTTTTGTATGTGTACCAACCTTGCATTTTTGGGATAAATCCCATTGGGTCAAGATGTATGGTCCTTTTTATAAATTGCTAGAGTCTGTTTGCTAGGAATGTGTTGAGGATTTTTGTGCTCATAAGAGATACTGATCTTTTTTTTTTTCCTTGTGATGACTCTGGTTTTAGTATCAGGATAGCGCTGGTTTTATGAAGTATGTTGGGAAAAGGAAGTGTTCTCTTTTCTATTTTTTTTGGAAAAGTTTGTGAAGGATTGACATCCATTCTTTTTTTTTTTTTTAAGATTTTATTTATTTATTTTAGAGAGAAGGGAAGGGAGGGAGACAGAGAGGGAGAGAAACAGCAATGTATGGTTGCCTCTCACATGGCCCCCACTGGGGACCCGGCCCGCAACCCAGGCATGTGCCCCGACAGGGAATCGAACCGGGACCCTCTGGTTCCCAGCCCGTGCTCAATCCACTGAGCTACACCAGCCACGGCCCATTCTTTATTAATTAATAAATTTTACATTGAAGTATGATGTACAACACCGCACAAACCTAAGGTGCGCGTGTTACCTGTATACATTTGTCTGTTGCAATATGATGGCCGTCGCAGCGATGACTGGTAGCCTCTCAGGTTACATAGTTATTTCTTTCCGGTGGTTACAATAACTAGTTTTAGTCTCTGAGCAAGTTTGATGATTGCGATACAGTGTTGTTGTCTATGTTTACTGTAACGTACATGATCTCTCCAGGGCTTATTAACTGCTCATTGCACGTCTATCAATTCTTTGAATGTGGGCGGAATTACCTCAGGCAGCCCTCTGGGGCTGGGCTTTTCTTTGTGGGAAATGTTTAAATTACTAACACAGTCTCTTAGTATAAGTCTATTCAGTTTTTCAATTGCTTCCTGAGTTAGTTTTTATAATTTTTTTTTAATTTGTCCATTAAACCTACGTTATCTAATGTGTTGGATTACAGTTGTTCTTAGTGTTCCCTGTGCTTCTTTTCATTTCTGTGTGGTTGGTAGTAATGGCCCCTCTTTCGTGGTTGACTTCAGTAATTTGAGGCTCCTCTATTTCTCTCCTTTTTCTTGTGGTCATTCTAGCTACGTGTTTCGCAATTTTACTGATTTGTTTTCAAAGAACCAATGTTGGTGTTGTTGATTTTGTCTATTGTTTTTCTACTCCAATTCGATGCTGACACTCATGTATTTCTTAAAAACAGGGACTTGCGCTCCTAACCCCCAATGTCGTTGCCAAGACCCCAGCAGGTGTCACATTCCCTCCTAACAGGAGGGAAGGATTCAGTCAGGCCTGCCCTTGCATTTCCTGGTTCTCAGGAGCAGTTCCCTGACACAGGCTCCCAGGGGTCAATTTGAGACCCATTGTCCTGGGTCCTGGGCAGCTTTCCCGTCAGGGGTGCCCTGGTGCTGCCGCTGCTGGTCCCGCCTTTTTCCACTGGAGATTAATCCCTGTTTCTGGGAAGCACTTTGAAAGGATCTGCAGCCAAATCCTCCTCAGATTTCCCAGGTTTACTGTCAACAGCAAGGACTAGGGCCGCCTGCTTCACACAGTGAGTACCCGTACTCGTCTGGCCCTGTCACCTGGGCTGCCGGTGCGTCCCTGCGTCCAGTCACCTTGGGATGGTCCTGGTGCCCCGGGCAGCTGCTGCCCGGCTCAGGACACAGCCCCTTCCCCTTGTTTTTCCCTTGGTGCCTGATCAGGGGGATTTCCCTGGCTGCTGCTTTGGAAGGTGATTTTTTGGAGTGCAAGGGTCCTGACTGTGGGAGAGACCCTGTCCATGCGGCCCAGCCTTTTCCCACTTCAGTGACTTTCTGGGTCTGTGATGGCCTTTCGCCAGGACCCTCCAGGGCCCTCTGGCCGAGGTCCCTTGGGCTGCCTGACTAGGAGATTCACCCGACTCTCCCTGATGGTTTGAACGTGCAGAAGAAGGGAACTCGGCAGTGCTTTGCCACTGCTACCTGCCCAGGAGGGATGAGTTATTTGGGGTCTGCGGTCATGGGTGCCGCAGGGCCCTGCACTCTGCAGGTCTGCTGTGACTTCCTCTTTGACCACTGCGGGCCTTCCTCCCCGTCCCTGGCACTAGGGCCTTTCCAGCTCCCTCTTCCCTCTGTGCATCGCCCTGCCGCTCGATTCCCCAGAGACGTGGTTCTGGGTTATCTCCTGCTGCCATGCCTTGCCGTCGGCAGTGCGTGGCGGGTGTGTGTGTAGGTTCAGGGTGAGTGTGGGAGCCCCCGGGTGACCGGCGTGGGGAGTGGGCTTGCCTCTGTGTGGGTCCAGGCACCAGGGGCTGCCCAGAGCTTTGGTGGTGGGTCCCTCTGCATCCCCAGACTCACAGAGCCAGTGTGGGTTCCGGGTGGCAGGTTGGCTCTGGCGCTGGCACCAGGCCCTCTGTCCCCTTATCTCAAGTCACACGAGGCATGCAGTTGTGGTGACAGTTATGGGAGGCCCTCTCCTCCTCCCTTGGGTGTGACCCTAAGAGGGAGCTGCTAGCTGCATGGTCACCAGCTGTCCTGTCCTAACGACTGGTCCCAGGCCCCTGAGGCAGCATTGCCATGGGCCCTGGTGGACAAGCCCTTCCCAGGGCAGCCTGGTCAGGACAGCCCTGGGCACTCACTGAGCCTGGTGGGGGGTGGTATGGATGGGTAGGGGGGGAGCACAGGAGCTTGGGGCCCCAGGCAGCTTCTGTGAGAGAGGTGAGTGGCCACTGGTGGTCTGAGCCCTCTGCACTCGGCGCTCTTTGGGCGTGGGGGGTCTCGTGAGCACAGGGACCCCTGAGGATGGTCTCTCCCATGAAAGTGGGGCATGTGGAGGCCCCATGGCCGTTGTGGGGCTCTCACCACTGACTCCAACAGGTTATTGTTGTCGCCATGGCTGCTGTGAGCTGCCTCTGTGGGGACTGGGGGCCATCCTGTGTCCTCCAGTGGGGACCAGGACCTGGATCACAACGAGGCCCAGTTCTCTTTCTTCTTAGGGAGTAGGGAAAGCTCCGCCTGAACTGACAGGGGCCGGCCACACGGGGGTGCTGGCGGGCTGCCTGGTCCGGAGCCCAGTGGTTGTATAACCCCACAATCAATGGGGTGCTGCCAGGAACTGCCGCCCCCCTCCCCGCCCCCCGCAGGAGGCCGGGAGCACCAGTGGGTCGGGGCTCTCCCTTGCTCCCTCGGTTTGTAGGGTCACAGGGCGGCCTGGGACCCAGGGCCCGTCTGTGCCCCTCAGAGCGGCCGGAGTGTGTGCGTCAGGATCACCCGGAGGGCTGTGTGACCCCTGTGACAGCGAGACTTCCACAGGGCCCCTGGACAGGGTGGGTGCTGTCCCCCTGGGGCTCAGGGTCACATAGCTGCAGGGCACCTCCCATCCTTGACCTGCAGAATGGCGTCCTGTGTGTCCCTCCCAGGGGGTTGTGGAGGGGAGGGGCAGGCACTCTCACCCGGGAAAGAGGTCCCGGGGGCTCTGGGGCGGCTGTGTGGGCTGCACCGGGCTGGGTGGAGGGCTCAGCCTCCTTACACTGAGCTGTTGGCTGCAGGAACTCAGGCTTCCTCTGAAGTGCCTTGGTGCAGAGCAGGTGGAGGCTTGCAGTTCACACCCGGCTCGCTCATGCTGACCTTGACCCCTCACCCAGGTCACGTCCCTCTCCTCACGCTGACCTCGGCCTCTCACCCTCTCGCCCTAGACTTTGACCCTCACCACTTCTGGCACTGGAGCAGCTTTGCCGACTACCTGCAGTGCGTGCTGGCCTTCGCGGGCGTGACCGGCTACATCACGTACCTGTCCATCGACTCGGTGCTGTTTGTGGAGACCCTGGGCTTCCTGGCCGTCCTCACGGAGGCCATGCTGGGTGTGCCGCAGCTGTACCGCAACCACCGCCACCAGTCCACGGAGGGCATGAGGTGGGTGGGCACACGGCGCCTTGGCTGTCCTCGCTGGCACCAGGGGCACGCACATGTGGTGAAACTCAAATGGGCACAAAGCTGGCCGCTGCACTTCCGGTTACATCTCTAAAACAGCCAGTGACAGAGCAGTGCAGGTGTGAGCACGTCAGCCCCCGACCTTGCGACGCGTGAGCCCCGTGTCTGTGTGGGACCGGTGGGGAGAGGCTGATACCCTCTTGGGAGCAGGTGGCAGGTTACGGGACAGGAGAGCTGCTCCTTCGGGGCTGTGGAGCCAGAGGCGTCGGAGTGGGGCGGGGGGGGGCGGGGAGCAGGCTCGGCCTGCAGCAGTGGGTGCGCAGCTCCGGGCCCCTGTGTCACCAGACGCCCTTTCAGGACACAATCCAGGATGTGTCGGATTAAATCCACACCGGAGCATTGCATTTGCTCGTGAGCATCTGTAATTGATGTTGCATCTGAAGTTACATTTCCATGTGCTTGCTAGTGCACGGAAGCACAATTACCCTGCGTTTGGGTCCCGTAGCCAGTCGCCAGCTGTGCTTCGTGGGAGGAGGAGTCCGCCCCCAGGCAGCTGAAGTCTGCATCACTCGCGGTTTTAACTGACCGTGTCTCTGTGCGGACACGCGTGTGCGGCTGTCTCGCAGGCTGGCCCTTTAATCTTCCTCTTACTGATTTTTGTATTGATAGGTGTTTTATTCTCTTAACTATGTTCCTCTTTTTTTTTTCTTTCCCTCTTCTTCTTCTTCTTAAAGGAGGCCTTTTAACACCTCTTGTAAGACTGGTTGGGCGGTCACAGACTCCTCTGGCTTTTTCTTGTCTGGAAAAGTCCTCTTATTAGCATTTGACCAGAATGTCCGTGACCTCCAGATGCGCCCTTGCCCGGGTGCCCAGATGTTTCACTTTGGTGTCTCGGCCACTTGGCTGAAGGCCCTGAGGGAAGGCGTTGCGTCCGGCTCCCTGTCTCCCTACACCTGATGCAGTGTTTGGAAAATTATGGCAGCTCAGAAAATATTTATTGAATGAACGAATGAAGAAATGAAGTACTTGGCTCTCTAAAGCACCTACATCACCTTTGGAAGCTAGGAGAACAGCTGGGAACATTTATGAATGGGTCTCCCAGTGCAGCGGCCTAGCCAATCATCCTAATTTTTTTTTTTTTTTAGGATTTTATTTATTTATATTTAGATAGAGGGGAAGGAAGGGAGAGAGGGAGAGAAACATCAATATGTGGTTGCCTCTCCTGTGCCCCCTACTGGGGACCTGGCCCGCAACCCAGGCATGTGCCCTGATGAGGAATTGAACTGGTGACCCTTTGGTTCACAGGCTGGCACTCTATCCACTGAGCCACACCAGCCAGGGCAATCGTCCTAATTCTTGAAGAGCTGGTAGCAGGGGGAGCATTGGCGGGAGACGCTGCCCAGGCCAGCCTGCCAGAGTCTTAGCTGCTCTGCCGGAGCCCCGTGTGGGCTGGCCCGTCCCCACTCCCACTGGCAGTTCATTCTGCTCCTGTTCTCTGAGGCCCACAGTTGTGACTGATTTGTGCAGATGGCAGGCCTGGCATGCGAGTGTTTGGCTTTCAGAAGAGGAAGGCTGCAGTTTCCACGCAGGTCAGGGGACTGCGCACATCCCCTGAAATCCTGACTTCAGGTTTTAAAGGATGTTTGTGGTCCTCAGCCATGGGGGGCCCAGGCCCCTGAACACAGGCCATGTGGAGCGTTCTCTCCTCCTCCCTGGGAGCCACAGCACCGGAGCTGCAGACATGCGCAGGCGCCCGGCCCTGCCTGGGGACGCTGGGCCCAACCTGCTCTGCACCAGGGAGGCCGCTGGGCCGTGTTGCCTGGGCAGGGCCCCGTGATGCCTTCTGAGGTCGGCAGGCTCCAGCAGCCGCCTGGCAGACCTGCTCCTCACGGACGTCGTGAGCACACACGTGTGTGCATCTGCACAATAGCCCCCATGCATGCTCACCAATGTGCACACCCCCCTACACATGGGCACACGCACACGTGCTTTTTATGTCTTGGAGCAACTTCCAGAGATATTTTAAATGATTTTCCTTAAAAAAAAATGTTAAGTGACTGTTGCTTCTGAACCAGTGAAGCAGTGAAGAAGCTTTTGAAGTAACTTTACTAATTAACACAGGAAACTCTGAAGGGCAGATTCTGCAGGGCTGTTCACCAGCACATCATTACAGGGGAGCCCGGGGCAGTGAGACGGCAGAGGGGGCCGAAGCTTCAGACAAGTGAGGGAGGGTGCACAGGATGTGCTGGGATCACCGGAGACCAGGCTCGGCGGCCCAGACCGGAGTGGCAGGCGCCGTGGCAGGCCCCGGGACGTGGTGACTGGAGGAGGGAGGCCCCCTGTGGTGTGTGTGGCTCCTGTCCCGCCACTGTGGGATGTGGTCAAGGTGCAGGCCCCCGCTGTGGTGGTGGTGGGCAGAATTTGAATCCCGCTCTCTGGGCCGCCCTGCCCGTCCCAGCCAGACACTCGGTATTCATGCCCCACGGCACAGCCTGAAGCTGTCTCACCTGGTCCCACTCGGACTCGCCCTGACCCCTGGAGGCAGTAGCTTGGGGTGTCGGCTGCTTGGGAGGCGTCTCCCCGCCCTGGCCGCCTCACCACGATGCCCCCGGGGTCTGTCTCTGTGCCTTTTTGACACAAAACAGGCCAGGGAATGGTGAGTGGAGTGCGCTGTGCACGTGTGTGGTTGCAGCCATGTGTGCACACTCACTACACGCACACGCCCCCCACCTGGTCAGCAGCCCAGCAAAGGGGCTGGAACAAGTTCAACAGCAGCGCTGGCGCTCTCTAAAAAGTGCCTTTCCTGGGGTGCCGCCCACCACACTCTCACCCACTGAAGTGTGCAGTTGGATGGATTTCACTATTTTCAGAGCTGCGCAGCCACCACCACAGTCTAATTTAGGATATTTCCATCTTCCTGAAAGGAAATCTGTGCCCGCAGGGACCACGCCAGTTTGCCCCGGCCGCCCCCAGGACCCACGTGCTGCCCGTGGGTCAGTCTGCCCCGCACTCTTCCATGAGTGAGCACACCGCACTCGGTCTGTGCCTGCACCCCCAGTGTGCACACGCACCCACGCGGACGCTACCGCGTTCCCGCCCGAGGCTGAGCGCGGTGTCCACCGCACGGGTGGCCGTGCTGTGTTCGTCCATCTTCAGCGAGGGGTGTCGTGGGGCGTCCGCGGGCATCGCGCTGCTGCGAGAACTTGTCGACAAGCCCCTGGGCGGACAGTGCGCTCCTTTCTCCTGGGGGCGCCTGGGAGTGGAACTGCTGGGTCACATGGTCCCTGTGCGTCCGCGTGGGTCCGCGTGGGTCGAGGGGCTGCAGACTGATTTCCCCAGAGGCTGCGCCAGCTGACGTCTCCCCCAGCTGCGGGTGGGGGTCTGATCTTCGCACACCCTCAGGGACCTCGCCGCCGTCTGTCTGGCATGCGGGGCTCGTGGTGGTTCTGCCTTTTCCCTTCGCATTTCCCTGACGACTGATGATGCTGCCACCTTGTCATGTGATCATTGGACAATTGCACCTCTTCTTTGGAGAAAGGCTGATGCAGGTCCTCGGCCTATGTTAAAGTTTGTTTTTTGTCTTTTTATGATCAAGTCGCAGAGTTCCGCACATTGTCTGGGTGCCAGAACCTCGTCAGATACATGATTTTCCAACACTCTCTCCCCCGTTGGAGATCGTCTACGCTTTCCTGACGTTCTCCTCTGCAGCAGGGACGGTTTTACTTTGGATGACGT
This sequence comes from Micronycteris hirsuta, assembly GCA_004026765.1. Classification (NCBI taxonomy): domain Eukaryota; kingdom Metazoa; phylum Chordata; class Mammalia; order Chiroptera; family Phyllostomidae; genus Micronycteris; species Micronycteris hirsuta. Next base: position 62,825 of record PVJI01005617.1, read on the forward strand.
CACAAATATATTTTGTTGCTTATGTGTTTGGTATCGCACCCATGGTCCCCAGGCCAAGAGACCACCTCCGGGGCCCGTGTGGGCTGAGTGTGAATTGTGGAGAGTGCTCTCTGGGTGGGTAGGAGGGCTGGGTCTGGGCTGTGTGGGGCGTGAGCTCCTGCGGAGAAGCTGGGGGATTTCATCTCCTGGGCTGGGAGGGGCTTTCCTGGATGCCGGACAGGCTGTGGATGAGGTGAGAGGTATTTTAGGAATAGTGATCTGGCAGCCCAGTTGGGGAAGCAAAACGCCAGAGCCAAGAATGAGGTCACTGGGGTCGGGATTAAAATGGTAGGAGGGTAGGGGAGGGGAGGGTCAGGTGCAGGGCTGGGCAGCTGGAGCTGGGGGCCAAGTGGGGGGCGCTGGAGAAGGGAGCCCAGCTCCCAAGCACCAGCCTGGGTTGGGAGAGCGAAGCCTGGGCCCTGGGAGATGACAGGGTCCTCTCCCCCTCAAACTGCCCACCTGCAAGGTTCTCTGTGCTCGGGGTAGGCTCCTGGGGTGGGCTATGGGCCCTGTCAGAGCCTGCGCTGGCTGAGCTTCCCCCCGGGTGGGACTCCTGTCCCTGGGATGAGGCCGGACTGGCTGCTCTGGACTCCGTGTTCACTCGGCCCTCCTGGTGTGCTGCACAGCAGCAGCAGGGCCACCAGGGCGGACTGCGGACACCCGTGTTGGGAGGGGCGGAGCTCCTGGCTCGCTGAGAGTCCCTCTTCGAGGCTCTGACTGGCTGCTGGGCCCCGTCCTCTCCTCCCTGAGCCCTCATGCAAGCGGCCGTTTTGGGGCTGTGGCAAGGCTGCTGCGTTCCTGTCCCCGTGCAGCAGCCGAGGGCCAAGGCCAGGTGAGGCGTCTGGGCAGCTAAAAATGTCCCTGAGCGTCAGGCAGAGCCCAGATCCAGCGATGACCTCATGTCTTCCCTGGCTGGGTGATGAGTGCACCTGTGTGTTCAGGACCCAGAGGCCCAGTCTGGCCCCAAGCAGGTGGTCCCAGCCCCCCAGCCCCGCTGTGTGCCATGCCTCCTCCATCCTCCTGCCCCCTGGGCAGCACCTGCTGTGTGCCTTGGGGTGCGCTGCTATGCCGGCCTGTGCCTCAGTTTCCCCTCCGTGAGGTGGGGGCCATGCAGCCCGTCTTGTTTCAGGGCAGCAGGCAGCACACATGTGTGAGGGTGCTGTGGGGGGGCTGCCTTCTTCACCGGTTTCTTGGTTCTCGGTGTCGAGCCAACCAGACCCCAAGCCATGCCTGTCGGCACCAGTGCAGGTCACGGCGAGCCCCCCTTACAGCCCCTGACCGTCCAACCTGGACTGTGGCCCGGGCTCTCTGGAGCCGAGAGTCTAGCACCTGCTTGTGTTTGCGTTGGTGAGACAAGCTCCCCTGCCCTGGCTCCACTGTCCCTGGGCTCCCCAGGGCCGCACACATGTGACCAGATGTGTGTCACACATTAGGTGACACACATCTCAGGAAGGGGTCACGAGCCAGCGTCAGCTGGAGACCCCGGGAGAGAGAGTGCAGACGCGTCTTTGTGTTGATGTTTCTGGAACAAACTCCTCACGGAACGAAGTGTGTGGCTGGTGCGGCAACGTCCAGCCGAGTGTCGGGCAGTCGGGGGAGCGTTTCCATGGAGGAGAGCCCTGTAATGGTGGTTCGTGGTGGGGACTGGGCGTCTCGCCCCTGCCGTCCACTCCGATTCACCAGACACAGTACGTGGGAAGGGTGGGTGCTGCGTGGGCTACTCCTGGGGTGTCCGACGCAGAACTTTGGGGTCATTCAGGCACTTCTGCCGCTGCTGTGGACCTGGTGCAGGCGGGGGCTCCGTGGGCTGGAGGAGAGGGGTGTGGGGTGAGAGGGTCACCACCTCCAGGCCAGGCTCCTCCTGCAGCCCACAGGGCACAGGCAGGCCAGAGCCAGCACCTCAGAGGCCAGTCCCAGGGGTCCCTGTGGCCAGGGCCGCTCTCCTGAGGTGAAAGTTCTCAGGCACTGCTGCCCCCAGAACTGGCGGAGGTTCTCCCTCCCCCACGCCCCGAGGAGCCCACACTTGGTGCCTCTGCCAGGTGGTGGGTCTGCCCCCCGCGGGCTGGCCTCTGCCCGGAGGCCGATGGTCCCCCTGCCAAGGGGCCTTGCTGTCCCTGCAGTTGCCAAGCAGTGTCCTCACGGTTAGGATGGGAGGATGGGAGGGAGGGGCCGGCCTGGCTGCCCCCTGACCCTGGCCTGTGTCTTCACAGCATCAAGATGGTGTTCATGTGGACCAGTGGCGACACCTTCAAGACGGCGTACTTCCTGCTGAACGGCGCCCCACTGCAGTTCTCCGTGTGCGGCCTGCTGCAGGTGCTGGTGGACCTGGCCATCCTCGCGCAGGCCTACGCCTTTGCCCGCCACCCCCCGAAGCCCAGCCCCCACACGGTGCACCCCGCCAGTGCCAAGGCCCTCTGAGGTGGCCGGGAGAACGAGGAAGTGTGACTGCTGGCCGCAGACACTGGCTGGTCACCTGTCCTCCCGCGTGGGCTCCTGGGCTGGTGGGCGGGCAGGACCCGGGCACCGTGGCCACGTTCACTCACTGGAGGGCGGTGTGGCAGGCGTCACCCCCACTGGGGACGGTAGTTGTTTTCGGGTGATGGAAGAGCAGGTTGCGCACCCACTTGCTCTCAGAGCATCGGGGGACCTGGGGAGATGCCCACAAACTGGGAAACAGCAGAGCAGGCTGCTGCAGGAGGGACGGCCCATCGGGAGGCCCAGCAGGCGGCCGCAGCCAGATGTGACCTGAAACCCCCGCCCGGCCCTAGGCCCAGAGTGGAGACAGCACAGGGGGAGCTCAGGCCCCAGCACGCAGGGCCTGTGGTCAGAGCAGCCAGGAATGGACACGCTGCCGGACAGTGTGTGGCACGGGGCTCAGGGCGGGGGCCCGGGTGCTGTGGTCACGTGGAAGGGGGGCCACAGCGATGCACGTGACATACGTCCCGGTCTCTTTGGCCGGGGGGCCTTGCCTGGGCCACCTTCAGCACAGCCACCTCACAGGACTTGGGGCCCAGCCCTTGCCCTCGGCTCAGCTCGGGCCTGGAGGCCTCATTGCTGAGATGGCCTCCTCCCACGGGGGGCGAGGGGACCCCCATGTCTGTGCCAGCCGGGCGCTGGCCAGAGCAAGCTCAGGGGTGTTCGACCCAGAGCCTGGAGCGCTCCACGAGCCCTCGCGGGCGCGGCGGGTCTGGGCGGCTACAGGAGGCCGTTCCCCCCTTCCTGGGAAGTGCGCACCTGCAGCGCTCAGCCTGTGACACCCAGACGCCCGTCTGCCGGGACGGGGACGTGCTGAGCGCCCCGCACCCCCCACTCCGAGCTCCAGGGCCTGAAGTGACCTTCCAGGGCGGCGGGTGGCCTGGCGCGGGCGTCCCTGCCCACCCCTTCCTGTCCGCACGCGCTCCACGTCCACTGCCCGTGGCGGTGGTGAGGCCGCTGGTCTGACACTTGTCACCGCATCTGTTCACCTTCCAGTTGTCCACAGCCACCTCCACCGGGCCAGCCTTGCGCCAGCTCCCAGGCCCCCAGACGCCACGTGTTCCAGAGGCTTCCGTGTGGCTCCACAGGCAGCGCTTCCCCTTCTGCTGGGTGGAGGGGCCTCTGTGCCTTGCCAGCACTGCCTGAGGCCACAGCGCTCAGGTGTCTGCGGTGGCCGGTGAGAAGCTGTTTCCTCTGCCAGAGCTTTCCTCAAAAGCGCCTGAATGTTGGGAGTGATACTCCTGCTTAGTCCTTTGGCTTGTAAGATGCTTTGAAAATGTTTATTTAAAAAATAATGAAGGGAGATGTCTGTAGCAGTAATTGCCTCTAAATTAAAATACCACTGATTCCAGTCGTGACTGAGGTGCCTGAGATTCTGTCAACACGGCGACTTTAAATCGATGTGCGAGACCCAGGCTCGTCGCGTGGATGGGTCCAAGGGGCGCCCAGGGAACAGTTGGCCCCATGTTCGTATTTCACCATGAGGGTCTCCAGGGAAGGGCCAGCCCCCCACACAGGCCACTGCCCAGAAGTGTCCACGTCTCCTGGGCTGGACTGGCACCCCTCCTGGGGCCCTGGTCTGGGCTCCGTCCTGTGAGATGGGCCCCCTGGGACAGACCAGCCCAAAGGACAGTGCCATGGAGGAACCAGGGCAGACACCTGAGCAGACAGCTGGGCGGGCCTGTCTGTGCAGGCAGGCCAGCGGCAGGTGTCGGGCCCGGTGCCAAGCCCCTCGTCCACCCCAGACGGCCCATCTCCCCACTGGATGTGAGCTGCCACGAGCACCCTGGACGGTGGGGGACGGACCTCGCCTCCTGTGGTTGGGGACCCTTGGCTCGGTCTGACCCCTGGAGTTTCTCAGTTACTGGTAAGACCAAGTGGTCTGCTTCCCGGGTCCCTGTCCAGCTAACACTGACCGACACTCAGTTGGCGGGGCCCAGGCATTCCTGCGCCAGCTGACCCATGGCTGGGAGTGAGGAGGAAGACAACGGGGAACCCACACTCCTCAGGGTGGCCCAGTCGGCCTGTCCCTGCCGAGCCTGACTGAGCACGGACGTGCCACCTGCTCCCACGCTGGCCGGTCCCCTGGAGTACTCAGCCCCATCCTGGGTGCGCAGCGAGGGGCCTGGGGTACTTGGAATGGGAGGGCCACTGGGCTCTGCATGCAGGGGTGCTCCCCAGGTAGAGGGCCCCACGCTCTGCGTGGCCAGACTCCCTGTGAGCACAGGGGCCCCTTCCTGGCCCCCGAGCCCCTGTGCCCTGGTGGGTGCCAGTGCTGCCCGAGGACCAGCAGGGACATTCTACAGAAGGCCGCGCTCTGGCCCACCGCCCTCTCCCCAGCTCAGGCCCTCACCTGGGGCCCTATCAAAAGGCAGGAGGGGCGGCGGTGGGCAGGTGTCCGGCCTCTGTGGGCCTCTGAGTGGTGTGGGATCCCCTGCAGCCGGGTCTTTGGCAGAAGTCACAGCTCAGCTCACTGATTGAAGGGTTCCATGCCCCCTGCAAAGGAGAAAAGGCTCCCGCCTCAGTGACAACAGGCTTCCAGCAGCTGCAAGCCCAGGGCCCCTTCCACCACCTCCTCCCGGAACCTCCAGGCCTGGAGCTCCAGGGAAGGGTCCCCATAGGAGAAGAGGGTCCCAGAGGAGAACATGCAGCCCCCTGGCCGCTGAAAGGGTGGTGCATTTCAGGGGACATCTGTGAGGAGGCAACCCAGGGAGATCCCCACAGGACAGGGCCAGTGAAGGAGGTCAGAAGTCAGGGCTGCACCCCCAAAGGAACTGGGGGGCTGCGAGCATCAATGTGACACCTCCGTGCCTGTCACTTGGCAGGGATGTGGACTTCTGCAGTTCTGGGTGCCCAGGGAAGGCCTTCCTCCCAGGGGCGCAGCCCACTGGGTGACATGGCAGGAGCAGGAGGGCACTGCCCCTTCCCCTCCCTGGGCACTGCCCCCCAGGCTGCTCCTCCAGGACTGTGCCCCAGTGCGCCCCACCCCCCACCCTCACCTCTGCTCCCACGACCTCCAGGCTGAAGAGCAGGGAAGAGTTAGGCTGAGGCCTGGGGGCAGTGTGATCTTCTGATATTGCTACAGGCTGGGACGTTCTGGGACTTCTTATCAGCTAGCCAAGGAGTCAGAACTTCTAAGGGAAACACGGGGAAGGAGGACAGGCTGGGTGCCCTCTAGGGAACCTGCTCAAAGCGCAGAATGGCTTTCGGCACCACCTCCAGGCAGGCACCAGCCTAAGCCTAGTTCTGCACCCTGCTCCTCACAACATGCACATGGTCTGGGTTCGGCCAATTAGATGGAGGCCCCTTTGGGCGTTAGAAGCTGCTGCCCCCAAGGGCAGTCCCTGTCCTCTGCGAGGACTGTGGTTCTGTTTCTAGCTGGAGAGGAGCAGCCTCCAGTGACGGCCAGCCATGGTCACCTCTGGGCACAGGCAGGGTCCCCGCCCTGGTCAGGCTGGCCCTGCGTGTGCCCACGGGCCGTCCCCAGAGTCCCCGGCCTCGCAGGTGCCGTCGGGACCCTGCGAGCTGTCCTCGGTGGCACAAGCAGAGCGTGTGCTGTCCTCGCGAAGGGACGGCTCAGGGCTGGCGGCCCGCTGCTGCTGCTCCTTGAGCTCAGAGTAAGAGCGCGAGAAGGTGTGGAAGATGGAGGTGACGGGGAAGGCCATGAGCAGGATCCCGCTGAGGATGCTGCTCAGCGCCACCACCTGCCCGGGCACGCTGCGTGGCACCATGTCCCCGTAACCCACGGTGGTCATGGAGATGACGGCCCACCAGTAGCTAGCCGGCACGCTGGAGAAGTCTCGGCCCGCGCCCAGCTCTCGCTCAGCCAGGTGCACAAGCGGCGCGAACAGGGCCATGGCCACGCACAGGAAGAGCAGCAGCAGCCCAAACTCGCGCGCGCAGCGGCGCACGGTCAGGCCCAGCGAACGCAGCCCCAGCGAGTGGCGCGCCAGGCGCATCACGTAGAGCACGCGCAGCGCGCGCAGCAGCCGCAGCACCAGCCCCGCGCGCTCCAGCAGCTTGTTGCCGCCGGCGCCGGCGCCCGCCCACGCCGTGCCGCCCGCCACCAGGCCCACGAGCAGCGACACGTAGAAGGGCAGGATGGCCAGAATGTCGATGATGTTGAGCGGCGTCCGCAGGAAGGCACACTTGCTCTCGGCCTGCAGCGAGCGCAGCAGGAACTCGAAGGAGAACCAGGCCACGCACACCGTCTCCAGCACGAAGAGGTTGCGGCATTTGCGGGAGCACTCGCCCTGAGGAGGAGAGGGACACGTGTTGGGGGCTGGGAGGCCCGCACCCTTGTTTCCCCAGGGTGGGGGAGGTCACGCTGGGGTGGGGAGGCCCTGACTGCAGGAGCTCCACGGGCACCCACAAAAATGCCTGAGTGTCGTAAACAAGATTCATTTGGAAATGAGATTTCCACAGGCTCTCTGCTGACCTGCTCCCTAGCAAACTCCCTGGCGTTGTGGCTCTCGGCTGCGTTTCAGCTCAGCAGGGGAGTGCAGCCTGGAGGAAGGGTCTCTGCGGCCATGCCCAGCGGAGCACACAGGCGCAGGAGACGCAGTGGGGCTTGCTGCTTCTAGGTTTCAGGCAGGTTTTGTTCCAGCAATTTCTGATGCCTGTTCATTCCCTGAGGGCAGTGAAGTCTCATCGATATTTAGGGCTGCCTGGGCCAGTGGAAACGCTGAGTCTGGTCCTGGGCCTAATGGGGCAGTGGGTGGGGGCACTGAGCCCCGAGACGTTGAGCCTGGGGGACATCAGGAGGGGTGTGACTTTGCCATGCCCCTGTGTCCAGTGGGTTTAAGCTCCCAGAGGTTATTGGGTGTCTCAGGACAGAGCAGGAGGGCCTTTCTGCTGGACGGGGCCCATAGCTGGATTTGGGGAAAACCCAGGTCCACAAATGTTCAGTGAAGGCGCATGGGGACTGGGATGGAGCTGGTTAGAAACCTACGCTCCCCCCCCCCCCCGAGAAAGGGAGGAGGGGAGCCCACACCCTCAGGGATGGGGGCTGGCGGGAGACGGGTGGAGGAGGTCAGGCACACCACCAGGTGAGGGCAGTGACGTCTCCACCGGGCCTCCGCCTGACCAGAAGGAGCCCGATGACCTCAACCCAAGGAACCTGTGGTGGTGCTGTGACCTGTGACCCACAGCCCCAGATATACCCCACTCTATGCCTCTTGTCTGGCCCCCATGTCCCAGCACAGGCACCCAGCCAGGTGCAGTGTGAGCCCCCACGGGGGCGTTGTGACCACCATGTTTGGGGGCAGATGCTGCAGCCCCTGGGGGGGCTGGTCCAGGAAGGACACCTGCCCACGCAGGAGGAGCTACCAGGTGCCGACCTGCAGCCAGATCCATCCTGGTGGATTCTGGAGGAGACGGGCCTGTGGGAACCCCAGCACCGCCCCCGCCCCCCGCGTCCTCTCTGAAGGGCCAGCTGTGCAGGTCAGTTGTGGGAGCTATTTCTGGAACTTTTAACCCAGAAAACAGGCCCTGATTTATCATAGTTTGACACATCTGGCCTATTTGGCCAAAATTGGGTCAGAAATGAATCTCCCTTCAGCTGGCTCTCCAGGTTTTGACGCCCCCTCCCCCATCTAGACAAGTCTGGCTTTTGCTTGTGTTTTGCAGATGTCCGTGGCTTTTGTGAATCCGGCCTCCGGCCAGGTGCCCGCATGCATCCATCAGGGCCTGCGCACCAGGTGCGGCTGCCCCCGTGGCCCCGCCTCGCCCAGCCCAGCTGGCACCTCTGAAACTCCGTCTGCTCGGCCAGCTGTGCTGCGCCAGCTTTGCTTGCTCTCAGGCTCTCATCCGACTGACCACCAGGGTAGATGGAGCATCCTGCTGACAGCTGCCCAGCTGGCCGCTCCTGGGGGCCAGAGTGTTCTAGTTCCTTTTCTAATAATTTGTTTTCTTTCTAGGGTTGGAACTGGGCCTCCTCCAGTGACTCGCGGTCAGCTGCCCCCAAGGAAGCCACTCAAGGACATGTGAACTTTGAGCTGATTACAGACACACACAGGCGTGGGGAGGGATGTGCGTGCGCACCTGGCCCCTGTGCGGGTGGCGTCATCCGCTATTACAAAACCCAACCAAACAAGATGGCTCGGAATGTTCCACAGCCTCACGCTGTGGGATCCAGCTGCGGGCAGGGCAGGCTGGAGGAGCGCCAGCAGAGCCCTGGAGGGGTCGCCGCGCTGGGCAGAGGAGGCCAGGGATGGTGACAGTGGTCCAAGCTAGTTTTTGGAAAAGCAGCATTTTGGAAACCACTGTTGGAAGGCACGGCCTCCCCGCATGGTGTCCACTTGGCACCGTTTTTATTTTCTAGTGGAAATAAACGAAAGCTCAGGGCCGAGTCTCATCAGCAACAGAGGCCGTGGGGCGGTCAGCAGCTGACTCTTGGGAGAGGCCTGGCCCCAGTGCATGCCCACCCGGCCTTGTTCTCATTTCAGAGCATCAGAAATTCAGCGGCGTGAGCCCTGCCAAGCACATGGCTGGTTCCAGTAAAGCAGGAGGTGGAGGCAGCCAGTGGGGAGTCCTCTCGTTCAGCCAGCGACCGACCGGGGACAGCTCCAGTAGAGCCCCCACCGCAGCCAGGCCGCAGGTCCTGGCTGAGGTTCATCCAGGCCCCCGAGGCTCCCGGGCTCTCCTGTTCTTCCCGGTCCTCAAAGCGTCCACATCCCTTTGCTGCCTGCATTTTCTGGACACCGAGGCCCTTGTCTCCATCAGCCCGTCACGGGTGCTGTGTGCCAGCCAAACAGACCAGCGGGCGACGGCCTACAGGACGCTGTGCAGACAGAGCCTGCAGACAGCACGGGGCTTGTGGACTCCCCCTGACTGTGCTCAGGGATGTTTAGCCTCCCTGAGTGCCCAGAGGAAAATACTTCACTCATTTCACTAACTACTAAATTTATAGTTTGACTTTTTTTTCCTTCTGTCAGCATCTACCCCAGGCTTTGCACCCTGACACTGCATCTGGGGCCGCCCACTTCCCCCACAGACCGCTCCTGAGACCACAAGCTGCTGCAGCAGCCGTGTGAGGACCTGCCGCCCCCATCCCAGGCCCCCCGCCCTGGCTCAGGTCCGCACACAGCCCTGGGGGCGGCGCTGGTGCCTAGTCACAGGAAGGGTGCACACTGCGGCCTCCTGTGCAGAAGGTGGGGGGTGGTGAGGGCCCGTCGGAACCATGTTATCAGAGATGCCACTTTACCTTCTTGCCCACACTTTCCTGCTCCCTTGGGGGCCCAGGGCAGGGCCTGGGCGGTGGGCACTCTGCAAGCTGCCTGCAGGAGTGTGACAGGCGCCCCGTGCCCTCCAGGTGTGCTCCCCCTCCAGGGAGAGCAGGACTCAGGCCTGGTGCTGGGCACTCGGGGTCCATCAGAGAGGCAGCAGGGAGGGCCCCAAGGAGCCCAGGCCGAGCCTTCCAGGCGCTCTGCCTGGCGGGGCTTCCCCTTCATCCTGGGACCACAGGGGCTGCGCTCAGACTTGGCGTTGGGAGCTGCCTGTGGCCCCAGGCCCCAGGAGGGAGGGCGAGGGGGCGACGCTGCTGCTCTGAGAATCTCCAAGACTTGGGAGCAGCCAAGATGTCACTCGAGGGCCCTTCCAGACAGTGGAGATCTGGCTGGCAATAAACAGAAACGGCTGTCCAGCCACGAAAAGTCCTGGAGGGATCCGAAGTGCACTCTCCTCAGTGACAGAGTCAGTCTGGAAAGGCTACCTGCTGAGTGACGTTCCAAGTACATGACCTCCTGGAAAAGGCTGGACTGTGGAGACAGGAGACAGATTGGCGTGCGCCAGGGCTGGGGGCGGGCAGGAGGCGCGTCCGTGGGACACCATGGTCGTGGGCACCGACATTTCCTGAGGGCTGGCCCCAGCAGTGACCCTGTGGTTGGCCACAGACGGGGTGACGGCGACGCCTCGGGCAGGCCTGTCACTGCAGCACAGGTGGGGCAGGCACACATGGGAAATCTTACAGCCTCTATTCCAGGCATCTGAGCACAGGTCATTGTTTTCCAGATAAGCACAAATCCAAAATTCAAATCCCCTATTTTTTGGCTGCCAAATTTATGCAGAAAATAGACGGAAAAAAAGTCCTGAGGTTTGTTTATTCCTTGGCAAAGCTGGCTGTTGCCGCGCCGCTGAGGGCCACAGCGGGGTCTCTGTGAAAACAAGCAGTGGCTGCTCCTACGTGGGCAATGACGATCGACCAGACCTTGGATGGGATTCTGGGTGGGGTGGGGGGGACCGGGCCTCAGGGGAGAGGCTGATGTCTGGAGGACGGGGTGCCTCAGCCACACACTTGCCTCTAATCCTCCGCAGCTGGAGAGATGGGCACGGAATCAGGGCCTGAGCCCAGGCACCTGGTCACCCACAAGGCCCGGCCACGGCTCAGGACCGCCACTGGGTTTTGCCGACTCTGGGATCAGAGGTTCGCTCACAGGGTGGCTGTAACAGGACAGCGCAGAGCGGGCCGCTTAACCAGCACACTTAGTTCTCTCGGTTCTGGAAATCCACTATCCCAGGGCTGCAGATTTGGGGTCTGGTGGGGCTGCTTCCTGGTTCCTGGAAGGCAGTCTGCTCCAGGTGTCCTCACACAGCGGGAGGGCCCTTAGAGGACTTAAGATCCCACTCGTGGGGGCTCCTACCTCGTGACCACACCTCCTTCTGAAGGCCCCACCTCCTGGTACTACCGCATAGGGGGTTCAGTTTCAACTTAGGAATTTGGGGGACACAACGTTCAGCTCACTGCACCTGCTCTTTCCCAAGAAATGGGTTCTTAGCGCAGAAGCCCCCACCGGCCAGGCTCAGGCCCATGTCTCTGCTTCCCGGCCTGCATGAAGGATGGGGGGAGACAGTCTTTGTGCTGCGGCTCTGTGGGAGGCCCCATCGGGGGTCCCCCTACATCCTGAAGTGCGATTTGTTCCCTCTCAGGGCCCCACCTTGTGCGATGTGTCAGTGGACAGGATTTCCCACCTTAACCGGACACACAGACCACGGGACAGCGAGGACCATGGGGGCTGGACAGCTGGGCAAACACGACGCTGGGTCTGTCCACGAGGGAGCTTCCGGGCGAGACTAATGCGCGAGTCGCTGGGCCCCCAGTGAAGCCAGTCGTCCCTGGGGGGGCAGGAGGGGGGTGCCTGGTCCAAGCAGCCGAAGGCCTGCACAGAACAGAAGGGCCGACGTCCGCAGAGGGGCGCCTGTAGCCCGTGTGCAAGGCTGGGGCATCCTCTCCTTCGTCCCTTCCTGGGGCTCTGGCTGGCCAACCGCGGGCCTCGCGGGGGGGGCCCAGCCTCCGTCACAGTGAGAGCCAGCTCTTCGTGACACATGCGCACGCGGGGTGGGCAGGGGTGGGCTGACAGTTGCTCGTGCGGAAAACAGTGCAGTGACTAACGAGTAACAACACAGGAGTGAACGCTTTCCTGTGCTCACAACTGCACACCCGCCTTTGCCCTGTGCGCGCGTCTCCTGGGCTCTGCGCTCTGGGAACCGGGCTACTGCCACTCAGAACGGCAAAGCCCTGCCTCCAGGAGGCGACGGGAGCAGCTCGACCTGTGCCCATGGGCAGTGGGAATGCTGTCACCAGCTTCCCGAGCCATTGCCAAACGTCCTCAATGAATTTGATCGCTGCAATCCTGGTCATGAAATCTATAACTAATTAGGCAGGCCTTGACTGAATCACGTGAGCCAAAAGGAACAAGATTGACTCCCAGAACCAGACACCAGCCGCAGTGGAGAGGGTGTGGTGGCTTCTGTGCAGCACAGCCCTACCCCGCGGGTCCGCCAGACCACCCAGTCCCCCGCACGCTGGCCCACAGCCTGCCACCACCGCTGCCAGGCCCTGGGGTGCTCAGCACCGTCTCCAAACAGCGCCCCGGCCGCCACTGCACAGCAGAACCCCAGCACCACTTGCTGGGACACCAGCTTCTGCCCCCACCCTCCTCCAGCACTGCAGGCCTCTCCTCCAGGTCCTGCGCACCATCCACCATGGCCTACACCCGGGCATGACCTTGACCTCTCCTGGCTATGGAGAGCGCACTCAGCCCCATTCACCATGCTGTTGTCAACAAATTTCACTCCAGACACACGCTCTCGGAAGGATCCACACACACTTCAGGTTATCCCGCAGGAACTGGGGTGCTTGGTCACACCTGGAGGCTCACCAGTGCCTCTGTCGAGGTGCCCAGCCCTGAGCGGGGCAGGCAGAGCCATGAAGGCCGCAGACCCACTGGAGACACCACAGGGGCAGCAGGAAGCGGGGGTCTCGATGTCCCCTCTCGCCTGAGGTTTCCACAGTGACAGCTGGGAGGCTGGGGTCCCTGGCTGACTGCAGGGGTGCCTTGCTGTCCAAGAGCAGGAGGGGTCCCTTCTACTGAGCCTGCATATCCGGGCCGGCATTCCCACAGGGCAGGGGGATGGAAAGCCTACCCTGTGCTCAGAACAACCCCCCCATCCCCACCCCCGATTCTGGACAAAGCTAGCACCTGGGTCATGGGAGGCACGTTCCTGGCCTGACTATCACACCTTCAAAGAAGTGGAGACCACACCCTTTGGGTCCAGGATGATAGCCCTGAGCCCACAAGTCTTCATGACACAAGGTGTTTCAGCCCCTTGCTGAACAGGCGTCCAGGACCTGTGGCCAGGGGAGGGGGGTTCTGGGAGCGGTCTGCTGCCCCAAAAGCCTGGCTGAGCTCTGGATGTTGCTGTAATCGCAGCGTCTCCCGTGAGCGTACAGCTCCGCAGAAATGGCAGCCTGTGGGGTGGGGGGCGCCCAGGGCCGGTTAAGGAGCGTGCCAGGGGAGCCCAGCACTTGTAGCTGCGCCACAGCGACAGGTTTCTGAGACCCCACTCAATGGGCGCTCCCTAAACCCAGCTGCCTCCAGGCCTGGGACCCAGACCCTGGTCCAGGCCTCGGCCCGCTGACTGCACCCTGTGCCGGTCCATCCCAGCCCAGCCCCAGCTCCCAGCCCGGCCCCGTCCCGCGCTCACCCGCTCTTCTTCCGCGCGGATGTCTGGCATGGTGCTCAGGCAGAGGCCGACTGCTGTGACGGCCACGAAGGCCACGGACACACAAGCGAAGAGCTTGCCGGCCAGCCCCGAGTGCGGGTTGTCCACCATATCGCGCAGGCGCCGCCGGCCACGTGCCAGCCGCCCGCGGGACCCCAGGGCGCAGACGGGACTTCCTGGCGCCGTGCGCTCAGCCAGTCCTGGCGCCGCGCGCGCCTCAGCAGCCTCTTCTTCGCGGCGGCGCAGGCGGCGCAGGCAGCAGCGCTCCAGCCGCGCCTCGTCGATGCCCCAGTAGGCCAGCTCGTCGCGGAAGGCCAGCGCGCAAGGGCCGCGCAACAGCCGCAGCTTGTCGGCGCGCAGCAGCGCCACGATGGCGCGGAACGCGCAGGGGCTGCGGTCGAAGAAGAACTCGTCGCGGCTCACGTCGTAGTCATCACACACGCGCAGCAGCTCCTCGTGGCCGCGGCAGGCGCGCAGGCGCTCGAGGCGGGCGAGGGGACAGCGGGCCAGCGCGGCCCAAGCCAAGCGCACCCTGCAGCCACCCACGTTGATGATGACGTGCCGGGCGCGGGCCCTGCCGCCGCCCGGGGGCTCCGCAGGCCCAGGGAGCAGGGCCATGGCCCCATGCGCAGTGCCGTGGTCAGGTGGCTGGGCCTGTGAAAGGAACGGAGAGGTGTTAGGCTGGGGGGGCACCTGATCACCCGGGTGCGGGCTCCCTGGACCTGGGACCCAGCGGAAGCAAGGGCTCCCTCCAGCGCGCCCTCTGAGATCTTCCCTCCCGCACTCCTGCGTCTGCACGTGACCCAGGTATGTCGGACCCCAGCCTTTCTCCCAGACCCAGGCTAAGTGGCGACCTGCCTCAGTTTATCTCCTAGAGACTAGCTAACCTGCTGAGGAAGGAAGCCTGCCCTGCAGAGGCTGCCTCCAGAAATCTAGGCCAGGGCCAGGCACCAGCCTGTTACCTGGTGGTCACCCAATAAAGGTCAAGGGGGAAACAGGGCGTTTTAAACCTGAGACTTTAATCACCCAGGCCTGGGGCCCGCGGCTTTGACTGCGTCCATTCCATGTCCCCGCCGGGCCACGCACTAAACTGCAGACCAGGCTGGCTGACTTCTGTAGGCACATCAATGTGTACTCCCGATTCTTTGCAGGTAGGAATCCTCGTTAAAATAATCAATGAGAAAGGTGAGTGACCAGCAGAAGCTGGAGCTCCTGCTGTCAGGTTCGCTTCCCCCGGAATGTACATCTGCGAGCATGAACCTGACAGCTGTGCTACTTTCACGAGTCGAAGAAAGAACCTGACAGCTCGGCAGAAACAATGGGCAGGGTGTCACCAAGTCGCAGTGCAGGGAGAAGCGGCATCGAAACCGATGAAAAGAGGGGCAACTTCACTTGTGACGGCCAAAGTAAACATCTCAGATCCCCCCCCCCAACTCTTGCCAATGAAAGCGCCTGAGAGGTGCCCTTTGAGACGGAGGGTGGGCTCCACCCCCGTGACAGGCAGGGCAGAGTCTGCACGAACCCTACAGGAAGCGGGACCCCATCGGGCAGCACGCTCAGGGCCGGGGTGTCTGGGAGAAAACTTGCCTGCGGCTGCGGAAAGACTGTAAGGTTTCCCTGCCTGCTCCCAGGTGAAACACAGTGTGTGTGTCTACTTCCTACCTGCACAGTGGGTTTGAGGTGGGAATGTTGGTCTGTGAAGGTCAAAGCTAAGAAAGGAGCCCTGTAAGAAGGAGTCTCCAGTGGGCGGCCTCTGAAGCGTGGGTCACCACCAGACTCCCACTTGGTGTGGAGCAGGGCTCCTTGACAGGGTGACTCTGCCCCAGGGGTGCTGAGCAAGGTCAGGACCAGGCGTGAGAGGCACTCAGTGCATAGAAACCAGGGTGCTGCCAAAACCTATAGGACAAAGGGCTGGGACCCACCCCAAATGTCAACGGTGCCACTGTCGAGAGGGACACGCGCTTCGTCCAAGCCTCAGAGGGTGCTCTCCGCAGAAGCCCCAACCGGGACGACTTCACAAACCTGAATCATGAAACATTCAGGGCAACAGCCGCATGGGCAAGTGCCAGCAAACATACAACTAAGAAGATGAGGCTCCTAGGGACTTTAGAGAAAGAATCATCAAGAATAAAGATGTGACAGAAGGCATTAAAAGCGCAAAGGAGAAATGACCTCATGGAAAAGACGAGGAGCTTTCAGTAAGGAACACAGCTCCCAGACATGAACAAACAGCCCGGAGATGAGACTGGAAGTCTGAGGGGGAGGCGGGGCGGGCGGTGCCCTCGCCCAGTGTCGCATAGGAGCCAACGGGAGGCAGATGCCACACATGGAGGAGACAGCGATGTCATCCGTCGACCAGGAATCGCAGAAGGGGAGGCAACAGTCAACCAAGGCGGGAAAGGTGTTGGGTCTCCAGTGTTAGCAGTGGTGCTGGACAGGCGGAAAATTCCACGCCTGGTGCATTATGGGAGACTGGGGAACATTAAGCCCTAAAATAAACACATGCAGTGGGACCTGATGGTTTTTGACCTGGAAGATGCTCTTGTGCTTTTGCTCAGGGGAAAGATGGGCCTGAGTGCTGACTGCCCGCGGCCACCGGCCTCCCCAGCTGTCTCAGCTGCGCCATTCCCAGCCCGAGTTCCCAGGACATTTGGTACTGGGGCCGGACACACCTGGCAGGTCACAGTGGAAAGCCTGGGTCCACTCCTTTCCAAGGCAAACGTGCTCAGAGGCCCAGAGAGGTGTCCTCCCCGTCACCCCACTGTCTCCATCCTGGAGTCCTGCCCGGCAGCCTTACCCTCGGTCCCTGGAGCTGTGAGCCCGCTGCCCACGCGAGCCTGCGAACGGCAGCAGCCCCTGGCAGGGAACCAGTGCCCGCAGCGCCTGCAACGCCCGCAGCGCCCGCAGCACCAGCAGGCTCCTCGAGAACAGAGAACACAAACTGAGGGAGGAGGCACCAGCTAGGGGCAGCCCCTCCTGGGGGACTGTGGAGGCAGAGCTGGCAGAGTGTGAGTGAGCCTGTGTGGGCATGTGTGAGTGTGAGTGGGTGCGTGTGAGCATATGTGAGCGTGCGCGGGCAGGGCCTCCTCGTCTCGGCGGAAGGAGAGAGAGGAGGAGAATGCACAGATCGGGAATGGGGTCCCGGCCGGGAAGGCCAGCCCACAGCGGAGGAAACACTCTGACTAACTTTCTCGTTCTGAACTTGGGCTTAAAAACACGAACTGGAGGGGACTCTAACCTCTCCAGCAGACCATGAGGTCTGAGATTTCAAAAGACGTGAAGTATTCTTTTCCAGGAGAAATCTCTTTCCTTTGCAGAAAGAGACAGGTTCTATGAGGTCATCTTTAAAACGAGACCCTGATTAGACTGGGAGCTAGAGCAATGCTGTTGGGTCCCCCTGTCCCCCACATCCCCCTGTCCCCATCCAACTCTCCCCCATATCCCCGCCTCCCACGTCCCCCTGCCGCCCACATCCACCTGTCACTGCCTCCCCCTGACCCCCACGTCCACCTCTCCCCTACATCCTTCTAGCCCCCACATACCATGACCCCCAGGCCCCCAGCCCCTGGCCCCTCTGTGCACACACTGGTGGACTCCCGGCTGCTGGCAGGTCTTCCCTGTGCTCCCCTTCTCCAGGGGGCCTTGCTTGTTGACTTGCTCTGTCCCCCTTCCCTTCCTCGTGTTGCTCCTGACAGACCCAGTGGTTTTGCTGGGATCACTTCCCAAACGAGCTGCTTGCTTTTGAGTCCCTGCCATGGGATCTGTTCGGGAGGAACCTGGACTCAGACAGTCTGGAGGTGAGTCTGGAGCCCACGCATCCTGGAGCTTCTCGGAAACAGGAATATACAGGAAGCAAGTGTGGGACAGAGAATGTCGTCCACAGTCTCACTCACTCACTCACTCATTCACTCAGTCAGTCACTCATTCACCCATTCATTTTCTCACTCATTCATTCACTTACTCATTTGCTCATTCATTCATTCAACTAACAATTTTCAAAGCCTCCTGGGCATCACTGCCACTCAGGATGGAACTTCCTCTTCCTGTGGTAGCAAAAAGGAATCTAACGATGCTATCTTGGGTCTTTAGTAAGAATTAGTGCTATTTTATGATATGTCTATGTGCCCCAAAATGCCCAGTTTCTGCCCTGCCCATCATTTTCTGTCCCCAGATGATTTAGGGAGCTCGTGTCACTTGATGTCCAAACTGGGACACTCTTTGGAAGGGACACGGGGCTTGTAACAGTGACACCAGGACGCCAGAGTGCACGGCTGTCCCACAACCGAGAGGGATGCGCCCTGACGCAGGGTCCTGTGGGGCACGTGCGCCCGGGGGAGCAGAGGGACCAGAGCGAAGCCCAGGACAGGCCCTCTGGGAAGGGCCGGAGCCATCGCCTCAGGCCCACGGCGGCCGA
This sequence comes from Micronycteris hirsuta, assembly GCA_004026765.1. Classification (NCBI taxonomy): domain Eukaryota; kingdom Metazoa; phylum Chordata; class Mammalia; order Chiroptera; family Phyllostomidae; genus Micronycteris; species Micronycteris hirsuta. The sequence continues at coordinate 80,754 of PVJI01005617.1, forward strand.
GTGTCTGTCTCCCACCAATCGCCAGACAGCTCGCTCAGGCCGCTCAAGGAGGGAGGCCACACAGACCCCAGGCACCCCCACTCATTTGCTGGCCCGGCCACCAGAAATGGGACTGAGAGAAGCAGAGGGCCCCTGGGGCCCCACCCAGCTACCCAGTGAGCAGTGTGGGGTGGAGGTGGCAGATGGGGGAGGCAGGGACAGCCGCTGTGGCGACCTGCCGAGGGCAGGACTTTCGAGAGCCTGTTGTCCTTAAGGATCACACGGCCCCTGGGCGGCTGGCGAGACGCTTCCAGGGACGCTCACCGGGCGCACAGATGCGCCACTGGGGAGCGAGGCAAGGCCGTCCACAGCCCGCGCCCCGGCTACCATGGGAGGACGCAAAGGCCGGCAGTGAAGGAGCCGGCAGGCAAAGTGCATCCACTGGACACCTGGCGTTGGGGGACAGCCCGCAGAGGCCCTGGACCACCAGAAAGACAGACGGCGGGTCCGAGAGAAAGTTGAGGCTGAGATGGTGCAGGAGTCAGCCCTGGCCCAACGAGTCCACCCTCCTTCGACGCATCAGCAGGAGGCAGGTTCCTGGGAAAACGCGCTGACGCTGGGGACACAGGGGCAGCCGGAGGAGAGACCAACCGTGAGACAGACGGACTCCACGCAGGAAGCCACCGGCGGAGTCTGCAGGGCTGAGCAGGGCTGTGGGGACAGGACACTGGGACGTCACTCACCCGCGGGGCCCCCAGGACTCGGAGCCGGCCCAATGGCACGTCACACACATGGCACCCTCAGAGACATCTTACAGATTGGTAAACTGAGGCGCAGTGAGGTTACCTCCCCAGCCACACCCTGGAAGTGACAGCGAGGATCCATTCCCGCTGGCCCTCTGCTCGGATCACTCCGATTCCTGCGAAAAGCAATAGGCCCCGCCCCCTGCTGCATCTACTGTCTCAGGCGAATTAGTTACCGCATGAGGGCGGTTGGCTCTTAATAATAGTAATCATTCTTAATATAATCAGAATGATGGTCCACAGACGGGGTGATGAGTCTTAAAGTGGAGTCAGACGCCCCGAGTTACCACCTGGGTGGCAAAAAGGGTCCGAGCAGCTCGCGTACATTTTACTCATTCTTGGTGACCACGTCTCTGGAGAGTTCCCCGCCCAGTTGGCTGGCACAGGCCCCTCCAGCCCCCCCCCCATCCACGGTGGGCCACTGCCCTGCAGTCAAGTAGGTCGGTCCCAATGGCCAGCAGTAGCAGGAACCTCCAGAATGGAGACGGCGGAGGCCACGCTGAGCTGCGGACCTGCTCTGGCTCCTCAGATACCACGGTCACACGGTCTGGCCCGGGTCTCAACCGGGTCCACTGTGTCCCCTCCCTGCCACCAGGGCCATGCGGCACCATCCGCAGACACTACTTGTCGTGACTGGGGACCGCCGGCATCAAGCAGGCAGGGTCGGGTGCTGAGCAGCACGGGACGCACAGATGTCAGTGTGCGGAGGGTGCCCCCCTCAAACGAGGCCCTACTGAGCAAACAGCTCCCCAGAGAAGCCATTCCCAGGAAGAAGCAACGGGACGCTGGAAGTCAGTGTGGGGCCAGGAGGCGTCCCGAGGCCGTGGGGGCCAGCGGGTGGCCACAGCGAGGAGGGCGCTGACCGTGGCTTGGTCTCAGCTTAAAAGCCACCTGCTCTAGGAGTGGCAGGGTCACTCACCCGGCAGCTCCAGGTGTCAGCGAGCTGTTCTCTGCTTCCATCTTGGTTTGTGGGTTTCTGTAAACTTGGTCACACTCATTTACCGTTTCCCTCACCTCCTTTCTCCGGCAGCCGCCCCGGGGCCACCAACGCTGATCTGTGGGCTCGCCGTGCTTTGCGGTTGGAAAGCAGACCCTCCGACACGACATGAAGTCACAAGGACATGCGCAGGAAGCGGGCATGTCCCACTCAGGAAAATGTGGTCTAAGTAAGATTCGCTTTTCTCCCACAACCCACCAGCCCTGACTGCAGCCGAGGGGTTAAAATAAGGACATGCACGACTGTACCTGAACAACAAAGAATAATAAAAAAAATAAAATGAAACAAAGATGTGCCGCCGCTGCTTGCTGCGTTCAGTTCTTACTGGCCTCCTGAGACACGTGTCCTGCGAGTTACAAATGAAGTTCCCTACGGGGTCGAAACGAAGAGCCCAATGTAAACACCTAATTTCACGTAAGGCACGACTCTTCAGGAGGTTTTCAGAGTCTTAAGGAACTCTTAGGGTCATTTCCATAATTTCTCTCTGATTTTTAAACTCATTTGTGTTTAATTACTTTGTTTTGAAATGAATTTATTTTCTGTCAAAGTTACACAGACCACAAAAGTCTCCTAGAGTACGTATATGGGCAAAACTCAGAACTCGCTAATTAGATCTGTTCTCAGCTGTGCCATTAATAGAAATTGATGGTTTCCTTTGTTATGATTTATGAGAACCACACAGAATCTCCAAATCTAGAAATGTGGTAACTCATAACTCTTATCCCCAAAGAAAGGTACACACAGCCCTGCTGCATGCACAGCCCTGAAGATTCTTTTAAATCATGCTGTTAGTTCTGAGGCGGCAGAGGCCTCGTACCCATCGCCCACCTTGCCCAGCAGCCGCATCTTGCAAACTGCAGCCCCGCCTTCCAGACTGGATGCCACGTGGACGTGCACCAGGCCAGACAGACCACCGGCCAGCCTGCATCTCCGCTCTGGCGTTCAAGGCGCATGGAAACGGGCTCTCAGCGATCTCTCCTGGTGTGCCCAGGCCTGGGCGCTGAACAATTCCTGAGCAGGACACCGGCCACTTCCAGGACTGCAGGGCTATGAGCACATTGGCGCTAAGCACGTCCACAGAAGGTGTCCTTTCCTCTGGGATAGATGCCCGGGGAAGTGGAGGGTTTTATTTTTGAGAAAGTCCAATTTATCGTTTCTTCTTTCATTGGCTGTACTTTTGGTGTCAAGGATAGTTTGCTAAGTCCAACATCCCAAAGGTTTTCTTAAACGTTCAGCTTCACATGCCACATTTCGCCAGACACTTGGAGTTAGTGTCTGTGGAAGGTGTGGGGCTGAGGTCGAGGCTTCCAGCCCACGGCTGCCTGACGGCTCGGGCACCACGGGCTGAAAAGACCACCTTCCCTCCATCGAGCACCTTCGCACCTGTCAGAACCCCGCTGGGCACGGCTGCGTGCGTGCGTCTGGACTTCCTGGTCCGCCCGGTGGTCTGTGTAAATGTCTCTCCACCGACACCACCGTCCGACAACACGTGGCCACACAGCGGGTCCCGGGACGGGGAAGGCTGACTCTCCCAAAGCTACTCTTCTTTTTAAAAACAGTCCTGCTCCTCTGGTTCCACTCCTTTTCACACAAACACATTTTAGAACATTTAGAACATTTGGTCTGTATTCACAGAACTTCTCCCTGGTCTCCCCTGGTCAGTCCGCAGTGTCTGTCACCCTGGGTCTCCTCGCCCACAGTCGCGGGGGGTCTGCGCCCAACACGCACACACGCATGAGTTAAGCGCGTCTCTCTGTGCCTGTGTTCCTGAGACATTTGGGGAGAACATCATGCTCCAGTGTAATGCCAGCCGCTGAGTCTGCTCCAAGGCGTAAGGAAGAGAAACAGAGCTGGTGCGTATGTTCGCAGATGTGCTGTTAACCCGTTTCTGCCTCAAGTAGCCTTTGACGTAAGTGCTTGTGCTTCCAGAACGGGCTCCAACCCCCACCCCTCCAAGGGCCCGAGCTGCAGGCTGGCCAGCGGGTGACCGCCTCCCCCTTCCACCCACCTGCGGTACCCAGAAGTTTGGAGGAGATGTGATCTGGAGGGAGGGGTAACCTCCCAGGCGTTCTGTCTGTCCTTCCAGAACCCCCACATCCACACTGAGCATCTCTCCTCTTGGACGGTCTTGCGGACAGTGGGTGATGGGCCCTTGGCATGTCAAGGGGCCCCAGGGCCTGGGCCCTCAGCAGCTTGTCCATTTCAACAGGTGATGAAAGTGCCCACAACATGCCGACCCCCTAGCCCCTCTCTGTTCTCAACTGCTAAGACCGAGAAGCTTGAGAGCCAGAGCCCTTGCTGGGCCCAAGAGGTCAGGGCCCCATGGCCCAGCTGGTGTGGCTCAGTGCATTGAGCACGGGCTGGGAGCCGGAGGGTCCCGGTTCGATTCCCAGTCAGGGCACATGCCTGGGTTGCAGGCCGGGTCCCCGTTGGGGGCCATGTGGGAGGCAACCATGCATTGCTCTTTCTCCCTCCCTTCTCCTCTAAAGAAAAAAAAAAAAAGGTCAGGGCTCCGGTCCAGCCTGGCCCTGGACGCAACCCCGAAAAGACGCTCTCACAGAGACTGAGGCATTGGACTGAAGGGGGTGCAAAGGGGACGTGGTCTGAAATTCTCCTGGGCCCACCACCATGGGGTGGAGGGAGCGTGCCCCTATATCACCGGGTGTCCTGGCACCTGGGGTGTGGGCAGCACCTGGAGCAGCCTCCCACCCCAGGATTCTCTGAGCCTTATGTGGGGGTCCCCAGGATGGGCCCCAGAAGGAGCCTGGGCCCCCATTGCGCCCCATGAAAGACCAGCAGGCGCCCGCCTACCCCAGAGAGGCCGGCCGGAACCTCGTGGGCACCAGACCCCAGAGGGGCACCAGACAAAGCCAGTGTTCCAGACGCTGAGCATCTACTTTTGAGTCATGACAGTTCTTAAGTCAACATTACTGAGCTAGGGTCCCTCAGGGACAGCACGGACCGCACATGATGCAATTTTGAGGGGAGCTGAACTGGAGGCCACCCCGCCGCCGTCAGCAGCGTAGGTGTGGGACGGGACGTGGAGAAGCCCCTGCGGGCAGTTGGCTGCTAGTGGCTGTGACTCCCTCAGCAGGGCAGCCCCGCTCCCCCAGCACTCTCTGCAGAAGTCAGTCTCCCACAAAGTCCGAGGCAGCTGCCGCACAGGGCGGCCTGCTCCAGAAATCCCTGTTCGGTTCGACCGTGGCGTGGCCCACAGAGCAGGACCCGGACATCCCTGTGCCCCACGTGAGGGCCACCCCTCCCAGCTGCAGATCTACGGGACAGAGCCAGGGGCTTCCCCTGCGGGGCCGGCGTCTTCCCCTGCACACGTCCTCTTCAAGCCTGGGGCAGGCGGCCAGGACCTGGTGCTCCATGGAAAAAGCAGGTCGAAGCACAGCGCAGGTGGGTGACGGTGTGTGCACACAGTGTTTCCCCCTGTGGGTGGGTGTGCAAAGAAACTTCCAGAAGGAAAGGCATCAGCAGGTTGTTAGTACGTAGGTGTGGACAGTGGAACTTAAGGTGACTTCTACTTTTTCATTTTGTTTTTCTTTCCTCTTTTTTAAGCAAAAGATACAAATAACTTCAGTATCTAGGAAAGGGAATTCTAATTTTAGAGGGAAAATCCCATCATATAGTCTTTTGTATGATGAGACCGAAGTCTCAGGAAATGCCAGTGTGATAAGTACACCTTTGTGTTAAATCCGTGTTGGCATTTAATACCCTGACAGCGAAGCCTCTGGGCCACTGAGCCTGCGCCCACAGCTCCGGGCAACAGACCCGCTCTCTCAGCAGCAGCAGATGGACAGAAGAGATACTTTTGTATCGGCGGCCCTTGAAAACCAGGACAAACAATGCTCCGTAACGTGTTGCTTTGCAAACAGTAAAGCTCAAAATTCTAGGGTGAGATTTTCCAGTCACTCCATTTTTAAAATTTTCCTTTCTGCAACCACACGACTGTACTAAAGAAATTTAACCTTTGAAACAGAAGACATTTCAAAAACCGTAAGATATACCCTGTGAAGTCGTCTATGCGAGTAAGTCTGAAAGTGGATAGTCTCCCAGGGAAACAGACCGGCAGCACTGGAGCCTGCCGCGGCAGAAGCGGTGCGGAAGGGCTCCGGGTGCCCTGGGAGACGAACAAGCGGGCTCAAAGGAAGACGCAGAGCACCGACACTCCGGCGGGATAGCAGGTGCATGAAGCGGGGCAGGCGTCCGCCACACCGCGCAGAAGAAATCCAGGAGGGACAAACCAGGCAGTAAAAAGACTGCGGGAAGGGAGCGGGAGGCATGGAAGGGCGGACAGACCCCTGCGTGACCTCTCCGAGGGCCCTCGGCATGGCCAGTGTGCGCCACTCCCTCACACGCCACTGGACTAACCCCAGCGCCAGCGGAATGCAAAGCAGCAGCTCATGCCAGAAGAAATGAAAGAAGACACAAATAATCGGAAATACACCCATGCTTGTGGACGGGAAGACTTGATATTGTTACAACTCAACTCTCCCCAAAGTGATGGGCAGATTCCAAACCCATCAAAACCCCCACCACGTCTCTGCAGAAATGTTGTAGAAAACCATCCTCAAGTTCCTGTGGGACCTCCAGGGCCTTGAGCAGCCAAGGCAACCTTAGAAAGAACAGAGCTGAAGGTTTCATTCACTCACCATAATGTGGGCCTGGCGTGAAGACAGACAGACCAAAGGACAGAACAGACGGTCCAGTGATTCTGACAACAGTGCCAAGACTATTGAATGAGAAATGACAGTATTTTCAACGATTGCTGCTGGGAAAACTGGACGTCTACACACAAAAGACAAGCTGGATCCTTACCTAACAGCACATACAAAAGTCAGCCCAGCCCTGGCTGGTGTGGCTCAGTGGACTGAGTGCCAGTCTGTGAACCAAAGGGTCGCCGGTTTGATTCCCAAACAGAACGCGCACCTGGGTTGCGGGCCAGGTCCCCAGAGGGGGACGTGTAAGAGGCAACCACACATTGATGTTTCTCTCCCTCTCCTTCTCCCTCCCTTCCCTTCTCTCTAAAAATAAATAAATAAAATCTTAAGAAAAAAATCAGCCCAAAGCGATCCCAACCTAAACATAAGAGCCCTTTAAGCTGCAAGACTCTGAAGGGAAAAGCTGCATGACATTGGAGTTGGCAATGATTTCTTGGATATGATATTAAAGGCATAAGCAACCAGAGAAAAAATAGATTAACTGCACTTCATTAGCATTAAATAATTTTGTGCAACAAACTCAGCTACGTGAAAAGACAACCCACAGATCAGATTATAGGGAAAAATATTTTAAACCATGTCTCTGATAAAGGATTAATGCCCCAAATATGTAGAGAGGACTCCCACAAGAATAACAAAACCCCCTATTTAACAAAAATGGGCAACGGACGTGAACAGACATTTCTCTGACAAAGATAAACAGATGGCCAACAAGCACGTGAAGAGATGCTCAATGTCATCAGTCTCTGTCAGAGAAACGAAAATCAAAGCCACACTGAGGCAGCATGCCGCACCTCTTAGGACTTGGGAGGCAGTCCTCGGCCACTCCCCTGGCCGTGCTCTCAGACCAGCAGCATCGGGGGTAGGGGGCCCATGGCGGTGGCTGTGAGGAGGCTGCCGCACTATCTCCCAGGAAGATCTGGGACCTGGGGTCCCCTCTGTGAGACTGGAGACGGGATGGGGAGTGAAGGTGGTTCTGAGAGGCCACGGTCCCCGTGGGGCCTGGCTGGGTCCACACCTGCAGCCTGAGCCATGGTCCGGACACGCACCTGCAGAGGGTTTCAGCCCCTCTGCTCCCCCCTCAGCACCTGCCTCCTCTCCCCTCCCCACCCCGCCACACGCCTGCTCCCTGGGCAGCTGCGCCCAGAGGCCCACGGGGGAATGGCCGGGGGAACTCCCGCCCGGGCAGTGCGCTTTACCATGGCGGAAAGGTGACCCAGCAGCCACACACAGACAGCGACTTCTCCACGCCCCCCACAATCTCACTGCCTAGTCAGCACCGGGGCTGTCACAGCCACGCCCTTGACATAGAGCAAGGAGCCAGGTCGAGGAAGCTGCAGAAACAGCCTGCCTCCGTAGGTATCACACCTGGAGCCCATCACACGGGAAACCTGGCCGTGAAAGGCTGGAGAGCTTCTGCCCCCAGCCAGGTGGCTGAGATCCAGGTGACACACTGGGTGCCGTTGGCAAGTCAGCCAACCTCCCTGGGTCCCGGTTCCGCCTCTGTCACAGCAGGAGGTAAGGGAGCACCCTGTAACCCGTGTAAGGACAGGTGAGGCCGTACCTGGAAGTGATGTCCTTCATGTCAAACAGTCTTCCAACCAAACGTCAGCTATTTCAACGGTGACAGCCGAATGCTACTTTTCTGTCCTGGTGGACACGTCTGCGAGCTTGCCCCGTCAGGAGCACCAGCTGGCATGGGGACGCGGCCAGTCTTACCCGTCCCATGTCTTCGGGGCCAGAAAGAAACGCACCTTGAATGAGCAGCTTCAGACAGGCGAAGCCGGTGGGGAAGGTCAGCAGAAAATCCGGTTCATTGGAGACACCTGACCTGGAGGTCATTTGCTTTCTACGTCACGTGCCTGTAACAGCCAGGGCTCCACCGACTGCCTCAGGACAGGGTTCTCCTCCATTGAAACAGTTTCTGATGAAAATGCACATTTGTCGTGACAAAGTGGGAAGCCCTGGCTCAGGAGGAGGCGGCGGAGGGCGGCAGCTGCCTGCCAGGCTGGTCTCCTGGGGGCGGACGCTCATCCTGACCGTGGTCCCCCCCACTGTGGGTTCCACCTGCCCCCATCGCAATGACAGGAAGCTGTGGCCCTGTTCTCCCACCTCAGGTCCTCTTCCAGGTGGCGGTCCCATGGCTGCCAGTCCTGTGGCTCCGGCGTGGGGCAGCCAACTGGTTCGCAGCCCCTAGAGTCCCGTGGGGACAAGCTTGGAGCCTCTGTCCTCGGCGCAGTGGCCTTACCAGGTGGCCGTCAGTCTGTCTGTCCTGTGGGGTGGTGGCCAGCAGGGTCACTGGTGAGGCACCATGGGAAGGAGGCGAGCTAGGGCCCTGCTTCTTCCCTGAGAGGCCCCAACATCCTGCCCCGGGGGCTTCTCAGCACCATCCCCAGGACCAGGCCCTTTGCTCAGGGACAAAATCCAACGCCGGTGCTGGTGAGCATGTCCCGCGGCCCTGGCTTTCTCCCTACAGTGCCCAGGCCGCCCCTCCGCTTTCCAGCCCCCGGCGCCCTTGGGGGTGTGGACAGTGTCACTCCAGCTGAGCAGCACCTTCCCCCCTCATGCCCATTCTCCGTCAGGCCCATGAGAACGTGGTTTCTGGTGATTTAAGGTTCCTGAGAAAGAGCACGTGACACGTGGTTGTTAGCGTGCGCACAGGTGTCCTCTGAATTCAATTTCAAATGGGCCCTTCAGCCATTTTTGGAAGAAACACAGTGAATTTGGGTTAACCTGAGCGGCTCATTCCCACAACATCTACATGCCCAGCACATGGGGAGATGGGCGCCCCGTGGCCCGGCCCACAGCAGCGGGAGGAGGAGCCACCCCAGTGGACAGGCACCTGCTTGGAGGTCCCCATGAATGCTCCTCTGTCTCCAGGTCTCAGGTATGTGACCTCCCCACGTGTCACAGGATCCCTGAGCTGTGTATCAATGAGGGTTGGGTTTTCCACGCACGAGCTGAAAGTGAGTGACTCCCCACATGCCCATCACCTGACTATGATCTGGGGGCTCTGTCTCCACTTCTCCATCAGCAAGCACTTCGGCCCCCCGGGAAATGTCCCTGAGCCCCCACAGCCCACCCCGCGGGAGGCAGCTGTCTCAACAGGACTTTAGGGGTTAATTCAACCAAAACGCATCATCACACAAACCCTGAGATTCAGCCACCACCAATGCAGGAAGTTTGCACTTGTCCACTTGGCAAAACCCACGGGCCACCGGTCAGCCACTGGGGCCCGGGGAGGGCGTCCCAGGACTGGTGGCACTTCCTTCGGACCCCATTAGACCTCAGAGGAGGACGTCTGGCTGCTTCTTGCTCTCCTCTATGTTAACCTGCCTGCATGAGTCTTAGACATGCATTGTCATAAAAAACAATGCTCCTATTATACAGCTGAGCCACGGAAGAATGGAGAATTGGGCAGCACAACAAAACAGAAGGAGAACCCCTTTAAGCTGTCACTGCAGACACCCACTGTCCGTGCAGGGTGTTTGCGCCTGGTTTCCCTGGGTGCCCACGGTGCACAGGGTGCATGCGGCAGGTGGGCGGGGCGGCCGAGGGAGGAAGCTGCTCTGGGCACGGCTCACGCACGGAGTCCTCCTCCCCTTCCCCCCTCCCGCCGCCACCACCAGTGAATTCAACAGGGAATGGGCTTAGCAGGACCTGCGACGGGAAGAGTTTGGGGTGCACACTGTCTGACTGCACAGGGACCGCAGGTTCAGTGGCGTGAGAGTGTCTGAGTGTAATTTGTGTGTAAATACTGAGAGAGACAGAAGGAAGTACCCCAATAGATGAGGACCCATTACCCCCGCCAAGTGGCCCTGCCTGAGATGTTAAAAAAGTGTGTTTTCCTTCATTAACGTTGCGGGGCTTCTGCGAGCCCAGGCGCTTCTCTCCAACGGGGGAGAAGCTGCGACCCGAGGCTGAGATCACACTTGCTGCGTCGGGAAACTGACTGGTTTTCGATGCCAGGCTCCCTTGTCCGACAGTCTCCTCCCAGCTCACTCAGCAGGCATTGACCCTGCCGACCCTGCCGGGATGCGTGGGCCGGGTTTCCTCATGGGGCTGGGCCCAAGGACCTTGGTCCATCCATTGTCGCAGGTTCTCAGAAACGGGCCTGAGCGTGCTGCCCAGCAGCGCGCCCCCCTCCACGTTTCCCGAGACTCTAGAAGTTTCCATCTTTAACTTGTTGAGTATTAAAGAAGCCAATGATATAGATTTCCCCTCTTTCCTCATCTAAAAGGTATCTTTTTCTTTTTTTGTTTTCATGGAAAAAAGTTCAAGGAAATTTGTTCACAGTCAGAAGCTGTCATTTTCTTGCCGTAACCAGCGAACGCTCCAGACAGGAGATGAGGAAGAAGGACTTCACCTCCCCGTGGCATCGAACCCAGGCCCCAGGGCTGGTGTGAGGCTGCTCTGGCTGGGACTCGCCAGCTGACCTGCAGGGCGTGCCTTCGCGCAGTGGGTTTTGCCGACTTTCCGTCCACTGCTGTGATCACTATGACGTTACATAGAACACTGAGATGCAAAACTTGTCATGTGCTTTTCTCCCTGTTGATATACAGAGACACCTCTCCCGACTCCCCCTACCCCCGAAACAGAAAGAAAACAGGGAGGGAACCTTCTTCCTGGCTGTAAGTTTTGGAGGCGACCAGAGTCTCTGGGCGGGGGGCTGCACGAGCCCTGATTCTCCCAGAGGGGATGCGCCAGGTTGGGGGCAAGACTAACCCTCTTGGAAATTCAGCTGGACTCAGGCGAAGGAGATCGGGCGCCCAGGGAGGCAGGCAGCTGGAGGCAGACCCTCTGTGGCCCCCACCTCCGCAGGCCAGTGAGAACGGAGCCGGGAGTGAATCCTTTCTGGAAACAGACCTGGCTCTTCAAGCCAGAACTCAGTGAGAGCGGCTGTGAGGTCCAGACCAGCCCAGTGGCTTTGAGGCTTTGCTGGGTCCCGCAGCCCACGCTAAGACCTAAATGTCGCCATTTAGATATCTGAGAAGGTTGATCATATCCAGGAAGGTCACTGCATTCTGGAAACCGCAGCCTGGGCTCGGGCCACGCCTGCACCAGCCCCCTTCCTCACCCAGCCCACGTGTCCCAGCAAGGCTGAGCCCAGGTCGGGCACAGAGGAGAGTGGCTGGGCAGGCGCGCCAGTGAGGCAAGGGAAGGGACCCCAAGTCAAGACAGGCCCTGAGTTTCAGAGGGAGAAGGGGAGGAGGCAGAGGAGGGGGGCCTGCCCTACGCCCACCCCCAGAGCACCAGGACCCCAGAGCATCGCCCGGAGGTGGGCCGGCGGTGGGGTGGGGGCGTTGGCTCTGTGAAGTCTGTCAGGGACTTGCTGCATTGATTTAAGTAAGTGACATAAAGGTCTTCTGTGCCACTTCTACATGACACCCCTGTAAGTCTTTTCTCAACACACAATCAGATTAAAACCCTGGGTGTTTGCATTTACAGCAAATGTGCGAGATTCCTGATCCTTCGTTTCGACACAAGTCCCTCCTCTGAAGTCAGAGGGCCCAGCGGGCAGCCAGCCCTCTGCCAGCGCAGGAGGCTCCGGACGCGAGTGAGCAGCCCCGCCCGTCTCACAGGCCAGGGACGCGAGTGCGGCCTCCCAGAAGCGCACCGTTGGTTCTGAGGACGCGGCCACCACAAGGCTTCCAGCAGCCCGTTCCTGTGTCGCCGGCCAGTCTGAACGGGACCATTTATACACTCCTCCGGGGACTTCTGTGGCTCAGAGTGGCCATGGCTTCCTCACCCTGGTCTTTTCCGCCCTGACAGTTGGTTTGGATCCTCCTCGAAGTTTTCTGACTTAGGGTTTCCTTACAAACAAACCAGCTGGGTGAACAGAGCCCGGGGAAGGCTGCAGGCGCCCACAGGTGCGACCCCAGGGGAGAGGGCCTCCGAGCCGAGGGGCCGCCCGCCTCTCCCCTCTGCTCCACTCCAGCTGACCCTGTGAAACCCACTGAAGCTCTCTCGAAGGGGACGCGGCCCAAGTGGGCCCTGAGTGGCCCTCACTGTGACATGCAGGTTAGTCACATGGTAAGAGGCAGGTCCCATCCAGCCACCCGAGCAGGCCGAGCGCTTCGTCCCTGGCCAGCTCCGAATCCTGTCCCTCGGTGCCCTGGGCTGGCTGCCCCCGGTCACCCTCACTGTGCTGGGCCTGGGGACACCGGGGGACGCCCCACCCAGTCAGTGCCTCAGTGGGAGGCTCGCGGGCAGCGGGGCCTCCATGACTTCAGCCCTGCACTGTCCCCGTCCCTCCTTGTGCCTGCCCATCGCACACTCGCTCAGATGCCCAGACACCATGCTGCTTCTCAGACTCCTGGGACCCCCACCCCCCTCACCCCACAGCCAGGGGCGCCCCTCCTGGTGCATCCCGACCCCCGCACCAGGCTCCCGGGCACTGCCCCATCTGCTCCCCTTCACTGCCGCCCCCACACATCCGAACGCGGCAGAAGTGAGAACCTCCTCCCACAGCGCCTCCCAAGTCCTCACGGTCCCGCCCTCCGGGTGCCTGAGTGACAGGCTTCCCTGGAGGGCAGCCAAGCCCTGGCTGAAGGGGGCCCAGGCTGCAGGGCCTGGCTGCCAACCCACAGAACGCTCAGCCCACCGGCTTGGCCAGGGCCAGCCCAACATGTTGTCATCTCCACCGAGCCACGAGCTCTGCCCGATGAGTGAACTGCCGCACGCACGCCCGTAATGGAGAGAAGCCGTGCCAGCGCGCCCTGTGCAGGCACCCTCAGCTATAACTCAGCGAACCCACCAGCACATATTTCAGAGCATCTGGCACCGCGGACTCTGCCAGGCACCGAGAAGAAAACTGCACAGCCTCCTGCTCCGCACCAGCGAAGGACTCGCTTCCCTCCTTTTCCTCTGTGCCCACAACAACACCCAATTTCTTCTCAAATTATGGAAATCTCAAGGTATAAAAAAACATGACTGCAAAGTGGAATATATAAATTGAAGAGGAAAGGATTCAGAACACTACTTGGCACTGGCCTCAGAAAGAATCTGGAAACTGTTTTCATAACATGTCCCCAGTTCGGGTGCAGATATGAGAGTCTTTGCTTGGCAGTGCCGCTCAGTCCTGGGTGTGTGGGGCTGGTGTGCGCCCAGCTCCCACTGCCGAGGGGACCTAATCCCCCCATGTGGCCCCCAAAACTCACAGTGTAAGAGAAGCCAGAACAATTTCACCCTGTTGACTAAGAGGGAGCCGTGAGTGAAGTGGAGCCGGGTGGGACAGCTGCGTACAGGATACATCCTGGAGGCTGGGGGCGGGGGGGGGGGCTTCCTATTGCTTAGACCTGCCTGGGGTCCGT
>PVJI01005618.1:0-65284 GCA_004026765.1 Micronycteris hirsuta
CAGCCCCTTCTTGCTTGGAAGGTCTCCTTTGAGAAATCCGCTGACAGTCTTATGGGGATTCCTTTGTAGGTAACTGTCTCCTTTTCTCTTGCTGCTTGCAAGATTTTCTCTTTATTCTTAATCTTGGGTAATGTAATTATGATGTGCCTTGGTGTGTTCCTCTTTGGGTCCCACTTCTTTGGGGTTCTCTGAGCTTCTTTGATTTCCAGGAAGCCTATTTCCTTTGCCAGGTCTGGGAAGTTCTCCTTCATTATCTGTTCAAAAATACGTTCAATTCCTTGGTGAACTTCTTGTCCTTCTGGCAGCCCTATGATCCGGATGTTGGGTCGTTTACAAATGTCTCTGAGGTTCCTGAGTCCCTCCTCATTTTTTGAATTCTTGTTTCTTCCTTCTGGTCCACCCCATTGGTTTGAGATCCAACTTCCTTTTTTTCCCTATTCGTTCCCTGTAAATCTTCCTCCATTATCCTTATCGTATTCTTCATTTGTTCAATTATTTGCGTCCACCTATCTTCCAGTTTTGTTAGCATTTTAATTACTAGCGTTTTGAACTGAGCATCTGATAGGTTGACTATGTCATCATCCATTAGTTGTAATTTGTTCAGATCTTTCATTTTGGCCATTTTCATTCTTTTTATCTCGGTGCACTTGTTGGCTCGCCAGTGCCATTGCCGGCAACCTGGGTTGCTTTTGGGTGACGTTGCCTCTGGGGGCGGGGCCTGGGAGGAAGCACTGGTGGTTCACCGCGGGCTCCTGTCACCCCTCCGCTGCCGGTTTCCCCACCACCTTTTCCGCCAGACTCGATTCTGCGGCTCCCTCTGGCCTCTCTCCAGCAGCGTCGCCGGCTTGCGGGATTCACCCGTTGTACGGGGACGCGCCCTGTTCAGGCGCTGACGGCGTCAGTCCCTCCGTGACAACTGCCTCTCACTCCGTTCCTCCGCCTGGTTCTGCCCCACTTACCGGCCTGGATGTTCGTCCTCTCCAACCTCCTGGGTGTTGGGCTTCCCCTCAGTTCTTTTCTGTCCGTTCTGGTTGTTTAATTTTTCGCTACTGCGTTAGTTGTTTAGACACTCTGGATGTGCGGGCGGTGAGTGCGTCCACCTACGCCGCCATCTTGGCAGAAGTCTACGAATATGTATTTTATCCCTAATCTCATTCTCCTTTTTATCCTCAAAAGATTCAGTGGTAAAATCAAGAGTAGAACCCAGTCTTCTATCTCCACATTATCCAAAGTCTTAAATTATATCTACTAATGTGGTGGTATATTAGTTATGGGACAGGTTATCACAAATTGAAATCAATTTAACTGTTGTCTTTTATGCTATCTCTATGAAGTATAAAGATGTTGTAATGTCTTTCATTAGCCTACAAACTTACTTTCTTCTATCTCTTTTTTTAGGCTGTTGAAGCCAAGGAAAAACAGGATGAACAAGTAGGACTCCCTGGGAAAGCGGGGAAAGCAAAGGGGAAAAAAGCACAAATGGCTGAAGTTTTGCCTTCTCCCAGTGGAAAAAGAGTCATCCCCCGAGTGACCATAGAGATGAAAGCAGAGGCAGAAAAGAAAAATAAAAAGAAAATTAAGGTACTACTCGTGAAAACATTATATGTAAAATACTTTAGGCTTATTTCCACATAAAACTGAACAAATTATATCATAAATTTTTACTCCTGTAGTTTGAGATTTAGCCTATATCTAATCATAACATTCCTTTTTTATGAGCCTGACTTTTTAAATGTTTAAGTATCTTGAAAAAGGTCGTACCTATACCTTTATTCAGAGCTCTTAGCCAGAACCCAAAGAAAAAATCATTCTTTGACCAGATATAGATTTGTATATTTGGCCTTATATTATTCCAAGTAATAAAACTTGGCAGAATGTGATTCATCGTGCTATCTTTTATTTTTTAATTTTTATTTTTTAATTATTAATTATAGTGTATTGATTATGCTATTACTGTTGTCCCAATTTTTCCTCCTTTGCCCCCCTCCACCCAGCACCCCCCACTCCCTCAGGCAATCCTCACACCATTGTTCATGTCCCTGGGTCATGCATATAAGTTCTTTGGCTACTCCATTTCCCATGCTGTACTTTACATCCCCACAGCTATTCTGTACTTCTTAATCCCGTCACCTCTTCATCCATTCTCCCACACCCCCCTACCATCTGGCAACCGTGAAAACCCTCTCTGTAGCCATGATTCTTTCTCTGTTCTCGTTTGCTTAGTGTGTGCTTCAGATTCAATTGTTGATAGATATGTATTTATTGTCATTTTATTGCTCATGGTTTTGATCTTCTTATTTTTTTTTTTTAAGATTTTATTTATTCACTTTCAGAGAAAGGAGAAGGGAGGGAGGAAGAACAATGTATGGTTGCCTCCCACATGGCCCCCACTGGGGACCCGGCCCGCAACCCAGGCATGTGCCCCAATTGGGAATCGAACCGGGACCCTCTGGCTCCCAGCCCGCGCTCAATCCACTGAGCTACACCAGCCGGGCTGATCTTCTTCTTAAATAAATCCCTTTAAAATGTCATATGATAATGGTTTGGTAATGGTGAACTCCTTTAGTTTTTTCTTGTCTGGGAAGCTTTTTATCTGCTCTTCGAGTCTAAAAGAGAGCTTTGCTGGGTAGAGCAAACTTGGCTATAGGTCCCTGCTTTTCATGACTTTGAATATCTTGCTATCTTTTAGAATGAAAATACTGAAGGAAGCCCTCAAGAGGACAATGTGGAACCAGAAGGCCTAAAACAAAGACTAGAGAAGAAACAGAAAAGAGAAGCAGGTAGTAAGACATTTTAAGGAAAATAGTATAGAATTGAGATAAAATTATGTTTGTTACCTAGTAAATCCCACATAGATATTGAATAAGTTCTTAGTGGGTAACATGAAGGAGAGCTATGTCTAAAGTGTACTTGAGCTTCCCTCATATTGTCCTTGGGATTTGATTTGAGTAAAAGTCATTTTGTAAAATGAAATATTTTGTTAATTTAGCAACTTGAATTCCTCAGTTGGGATCCAAAGAAAACAAACTCAGTTTATTAGATTTCACTTTCTAGCCAATTATGAGATTCTTATCTAAGACATCAAATATCTTTTTTTTTTTTTTAATTTAAAGATTTTTTTTTTTAGATCTTTTTTTTTTTTTTTAATTTTTTTTTTATTTTTAGAGAGAGGGTAAGGGAGGCAGACAGAGAGGGAGAGAAACAGCAATGTATGGTTGCCTCTCACATGGCCCTCACGGGGACCTGGTCTGCAACCTAGGCATGTGCCCTGGCCGGGGATCGAACCAGGACCGCATGGTTCCCAGCCCGCGCTCAATCCACTGAGCTACACCAGCCAGGTTAAGACATCAAATATCTTAATATATAAAGCTTAAGGACCACATCTTTATCATGTTTGTATTATCCCTTGAGTTAAACACCATGCCTAGAATATAGTTAATACTCAGTAAATTAAATAGAATTAACAGTTATATTAACCATTTGATTATGCCTTTACTGAGTACCTACTTTATTTAACTTCTTCATTGAGATAGTCACATACCAAATTCAGCCATTTAAAGTGGACCAGTGATGGTTTTAGTATTCTCCCAAGTTTTAGATAATTTCTTTCCCCAAAAAGAAACGCTGTACCCAGTAATAATCACTCCCCATTTCCTCCCAACTCCTTCTCCCCCTAGGCAACCACTACCCTATTTCTGTCTCTAGATTTGCCTGTTCTAGATATTTCATATAAATAGAAATCACATATGTAGTCTTTTGTGTTTTCAATTAGCATAATGTTTTCAAGGGTTATCCATGTAGTAACATTTATCAATACTTCATTCTTTTTTTGTTACCAAATAATAGTTCATTATAGAGATATACCAAACACATTTTGTTATTTGTTCATCAATTGATAGGTATTTGGGTTGTTTCAACATTTTGGCTATTGTGCATAATGCTGCTATGAACATTTGTGTGAAAGTTTTTGTGTGAACTTCTGTTTTAATTTTTCTTGGGTAGATACCTAGGAGTGGAATTGCTGGGTCATATGATTTTTCTATGATATCCTTTTGAGGATCTGCCACAGTTTTCCAAAGCAGCTACACCATTTTATATTCCCATCAGCAATTTGTGAGGGTTCCAATTTCTCTACATTTTCACGAACACTTATTATCTTTCTTTTTCATTCTAGCCATCCTTGTGGGTATAAAGTGGTATCTCATTGTGGTTTGGGTTTGCATTTTCCCCTTGGCTAATGATGTTGAGCATCTTTTCATATGTTTATTGGCCGTTTATATTTCTTTGGAGAAATGTCTATTCAGATCCTTTGCCCATTTTCTACCATTCTGTGGATTTTCTTTTCTTTTTAAGATTTTACTTATTTATTTTCAAAGAGAGGGGAAGGGAAGGAGAAAGAGGGAGAGAAACATCAATGTGTGGTTGCCTCTCACGTGGCCCCAACTGGGGACCTGACCTGCAACCCAGGCATGTGCCCTGATGGGGAATCGAACCGGGACCCTCTGGTTCCCAGCCTGCACTCAATCCACTGAGCTACACCAGCCAGGGCCTCTGTTCCATTTTTGAAATAATTTTTGCATATGACTTAAAGAAGGAATCCAACACCATTCTTTTGCATGTGGATATCCAGTTGTCCCGGCAACATATATTAAAAACTTCTCTCCCCACTGAACTGTCTTTGCCCTCAACTCTAGTCCAATCTATTGACCTGTCTATTCTTGAGTATCTACTATTGATAGATAACATGTGGTCAGTTCTGTGGGGAGTAAAAGATAAATAAAACAAATGGAACCATCCAAGTAATAAAAAGAAGTAGTAAAGCTATGTTGTGTGTGCCATGCTGTGCAAAATTATATATTACCCTTATAATGCAGCATACATAAACTTTAAACACAACTAGCAATCATTTAGCATATAAAAACTAATGGATAAAAGTTATATATTTTGAACATTCATGTTCCCATCACTGTCTTAAATATTGTGAAGGCACAAGAAGTGGGAGAGCCCTGACTGGTGTGGGATTGAGCATGGTCCTGCAAAGCAAAAGGTCACCAGTTTGATTCCCAGCGAGGATACATGCCTGGGTTGTGAGCCCAGTCCCCAGCTAGGGTGTGTGCAAGAGGCAATTGATCGATGTTGCTCTCACACATCAATGTTTCTCTCCCTCTCATTCGCCCTCCTGTCCTTTCTCTCTAAAATAAATAAGAAGTGAGAGTACATAGCATTTACCCTCAAGAAAAAAATTAGAGCAGTATATGCTAGCCATTGTAGCGGTTTAGAGAAAGGCGAGATCAGTGTGGGTACATGTAGGTTATAGACATTCTGTGAAAGGGGTTAGATTCTCAAAGACTAAGTATAATTTAGACATTCCACATTGGGAGAAGAAAAATGGGCATATAATATGCATGGAACAATGAGAAAGCCTCCTTAACAGAATGGGGGGGGGTGTATAGGAAAATAATGGAACATAGTTAAACCAGTTATGGAGAGCCAGAACACCAGGTTGTGGGATGGATAACATTAGATTCAGCTAGGAAATATGAAATCAGTAGATACACTGATAAAAATATGAAAAAAGAACTATATTGGAGCAATAATTTTTATTGGCCAAGAAGAGGGAAATAAAGAGCAAAGGATAGGTATGAGAGACATTTGGGGAAAAGAATTAACAAGACTTAGTGACAGTAAACTGCCTCACAAAGCCATGAAATACCCCTCAAAGTTTGGTCCCAGCCGTTCTTTTCCCTTTGAATTAATTGTCTCCCTTGTCTTGACTTCAGCAGTAACTTTTGTTGATCTCCTTGTATCTACTTCCTTTCTGATCTCCACTTTTTAACCTGAGAGAACTTCTTAAAAGGTAAATCTGGTCATATTGGTTCCCTATTTAAAACAAAGTCCTTTCTCTGGTTGGGTGACTCAGTTGTTTGGAGCATCGTCCCACACACCAAACAGTTGCGGGTTTGAGATTTGATTCCTGGTCAGGGTACATACCTAGGTTGTAGGTTCAATCCTCAGTCAAGGCACATACAGGAGGCAACCGATTGATGTTTCTCTCTCTCTCCCCCCCGCCACCTCTTTTTTTCCCCCTCTCCCTTTCTCTCTCTAAAATCAATAAATATACCTTCAGGTGAGGACAAAAAGTAATAATAAAACAATCCTTAACAAGACCACTCTCTCTCTCCCTAGCTTCTACTTTCTGGCCATAACGGAATTCTTTCAGATCCCTAAAGGCACTGTTTTCTCACATACTATTTCCTAAACTGGAAGATTTCATCATCCGCCTCCCTTCCACTAGTTAACTCTTATTTAACCTTTAGATTGTAGATCGAGTATCTTTCTTGGAGAAGCCTCATCTTTATACACATAAGCATACACATACTACATACCCTACATAAACACATCGTATTTATTTATGGGATTAGTTTGCCAGTCTATAAGCTGCACAAGAAGAGGGATTACATCTGTTTCTGCTCACCACTGTATTCTCAGTACTAACTCAGAGCTTAACAAATATTTAAAGGATGGATGGATGATAGATGCAGAAAAGTGAGTCTATGAATATGTGAAGGTGATTCATTCCTTTCTCCCTTCTAGGTACCAAAGCAAAGAAACAAAATACATTGCCATTTAAACCAGTCAAGAAAGGAAAGAAGAGAAACCCCTGGTCTGATTCAGAATCAGATATGAGCGGTAATGAAAGTGACTTTGATGTCCCTCCACGAGAAATAGAGCCACGAAGAGCAGCGGGTAAGACAAACTGAAGAACATATGAATATGCTAAAAGATTTGACTGGTCAATATATCTCAGTGCACTCAATCCCAGAAATTGTTTGTTTTTTTTAAGAGAGAGAGGGGGAGGGACACCTTGATTTGTTGTTCCAATTATTTATGCATTCATTGGTTACTTCTTACATGTGCCCTGACTGGGAATTGAAACCACAACCTTGGTGTATTGGGACAATGCTCTAATCAACTGAGCTACCTGGCCAGGGCTATGTTAAATTTTTTTAAAACTAAAGCATCTTTGAGGAAATTCAACTGAAGCTTAAATCTTCATGAAATGTTCTATCAATCTGTGGATAAAATATTCTATTAACCCTCTTTAATTCTTTATATATGAATGTTTTTAATAGCAAAAACCAAATTCACAGTGGATTTGGATTCAGATGAAGATTTCTCAGATTTTGATAAAAAAAGTGAAGATGAAGATTTTGTCCCATCAGATGCTAGTCCAGTTAAGACCAAAACTTCCCCAAAGTAAGTTTCTTCTCTAATATGGATTTTATCATGATTGTTTTTCATAGTTGATATCTTCTTTGTTGTTTGACACATTTAGAATTGGTTGTCAGGATGTACTTTGTTTTACTCTAGACGTATGAACAAAGAACTGAAGCCCCAGGAGAGCACCACGTCAGGTATGTGTTTAAGTAAAAATAGTGAGGTGTCTGCTTCACCGGGTGCTCAGATCCACCTGGGTTCTAATCCAGACTACATTAGCCAAGTCCTGCCTTTGAAAATAAATGCAGATTTTCATTAGCATTACACTGATGTTGTCCATTTTTAGTTTTGCAAATAAATAGGTTCTAAGTTTAATACACTAAAAGTATAATGGGCTTGCCAGGTACTATACTCGGTGCTAGAGATACAAAAATAACTGAATTCATAGGAGGGACTAAGCAGTGAGTGGATATTCTTGTGTTGCTTACATGTACTATATTTTCCTTTTCATTTGAAGTCCCCGAGCTTGATGTTGATGATGCCAAGGACAATGCACCAGCTCCTCCAAGCTCACCTGCAGCTGACTTCCCAGCCGAAACCAAAATCACAAACCCTGTTTCTAAAAAGAGAGTAACAGTGAAGAAGATCACAACAAAAAGTGAGCCTAGTCTTTGAGATGGGTTAATAATATTGGGATTAATGAACTGGTTGCCACACGTCAATTTCCATTTTTTATTGCCACAGAAATGTGCTATTGATATCGAAATTAAATCTTTCCTAAATGAAAGAAAGTCTTTAGATCTTTATAATCGTAATTGGTGGTCAAAAGGTTTAAAAGTAGCATGTTTCTCAAAATGCCAGGCATTATCCAGCTCGTTTCTATGACTGGGATAGTATTTACAAACCGTTGTAAATGTTTAAGATAAAACATATTCGTATTTTTAAAATGGATGCTTAAGAACACTGATTCTCTAGCATATTTTCAGCTCTATTGGATTGTCTTTTCCTATGTTACATATAAGCAGTCAACAGGTTGCTAAAGACAGTTCACAGTGAGAACAATTCGTCTGAGAGTGGCCATGATGAATCCCTATGTTGACTTGCAGGTCAGTCTACCACCTCCACTACAGGTGCCCCAAAAAGGGCTGCACCGAAAGGAACCAAAAAGGATCCAGGCTTGACTTCTGATGTCCCTCAAAAGCCTGATCCCCCTAAAACGAAGAATCGCCGCAAAAGGAAGCCATCTACTTCTGATGATTCCGACTCTAATTTTGAGAAAATGATTTCTAAAGCAGTCACAAGCAAGGTGAGAGTATTTATCCTAACAGTCCTTTGCTTGTAGATGTTTTAAAACTTAACCAAGCTTAGCTCTTAATAATTTGGTACATTTTTAAGAAAATAAATTTAAATCCCATAATTCATTAGCTTTTACTGTATTTAGTTTAGTTGTAACAAAGTTACATATGCCACGTAGTCCATGAGAGAGATGCCTTAGGTCTATTTCTTACTACATATTAAAAGGTGGAAAACTTGAATTGTAGTTTGCTGGTACATTTTCTGCATTGAAATTCTGCTGTCAGGTTGACATGTGCAAATTGCTTGGGCTTTTGTCTTTTAGAGAAACAAGGTGGAGGGTGATGACTTCCATGTGGACTTAGACTCCGCTGTGGCCCCTCGGGTAAAATCTGGACGGGCAAAGAAACCCATAAAGTACCTCGAAGAATCAGATGAGGATGATCTGTTTTAAAATGTGAGGTGACTATTTTAAGTAATGATCTTATTGAGCGCAAGACTGGTTCTAAAGTTACCTCAATCTCTTTCTTTTCCTCCCCTTTGAATTTAGTTTGGGGAAGATAGTTTTAATCTGGAACCATCGAAGGAAGTGTGTAGACCTCAGTGTCCCTTATCTTTTTGTAATACTGCCTAAATGGCGATCCGTCTCGTGGGTTTTGTTTGCGTCTCTGCTTTGTTTATGTTTTCAGCCTGTTTTGTCTTTAAAATCTGATTTTAACTTCTTCTGGACTCTAGAGGTAGCTGTGTGTTCACTTCAGCATAATGTAGTTCACTGACCATAATACATTAAGCTATAATTGGATCACTTTGATATAAAAGTGTCTATCTACCGTGCCTTCATGCCTACTTTCATAAATATGAGATAGAGCACGATTAATTCTCTGTTTTCTCTTAGTTGCATAGGTAATTTTCCATCAAATAGAACTTGATAGTTCTAGTACAAATACTCTCTCCATTTGGCCTTTTTTGAACTTTTGTTCAAGCAATGAGTTGCTCATATCCTTTAGAATATCAGCAGAGGCTAAAGAAAAACACCCTGGCTGTTTACCCTCAACACAGTCAACAGGATGAAGGAAATTATACTGTAAGTTATGTGACTATCTCAACTTTTGACTTTTTTCCTCTTGCTGCCTCTGAGTCTGAATTTCCCAAAGAACAAATTTCTCAGGAGCTCTGGATTGCAGAAGAGTGAGGACAACATTCACTCAAAGATCTCACATATTTTATTGACGCCATACTCAGCAGCGAACTGGTCTATCCATTTTGGGAAATCTCCATAATTTTCAACTTGGAAGCTCTTTAAGACCTTTCTGCCTTTTACATGTCTGTAATTTGAGTGGTGTTATCAATGTTTTTGTAAATATTTAATATGTTTTTCTATTTAGCTTATTAATTCCAACAATTTTGTACTTCAATAAAACATTGTGAACATTGCAACCAATTGATTGCTCTTTTTCTCCCTGCGCTATGCCCTTTCTCCTACTCTAAAATATATCCCTCTTCACTTCCCTTTTAAGAGTTTAAACCTTTTTTTTCTTCCTTTTGAGAACCGTTCCGATCATATTCTCATATTCTTTACAGCCCCTGGCCATAATGATGGGTCTAAGAGATAGGCATCATGACTGAATCTGGGCCAATCAGGTTTTCTCCCTGGGTTTCATACATGAATACTAAGTTTTTCTCTTCCACACGCAAAAGACCTTGGCCCTATATCAGTAAATAGTTTTAAATATACATGTATGTTTTTTTAATGATTTCCTATTTTAACAATTTTTTTTCTTTTATTGATTCTAGAGAGGAGAAGAGAGGGAGAAAGAGAGGAAAAGAAATGTCAAAGTGATAGAGAAACATTGATCAGTTCCCTCTTGCACACGCCCCGACTGGGGACCAAACCTGCAACCCAGGCACATGCCCTGACCGAGAATCGGACCCACAACTTTTCGGTTTGCAGGACAACACCCAACCAACTGAGCCACGACAGCCAGGGCTTAACAATTATTTTGATAAATCTAGTCAACCACTTGATATCAGTAAATTATATTGGGACAACTGGCTAATTGAAAAAAACAAAGAAACTAGGTAAATCTAACCCCTCCTCACATCTTACACCAAAGTTAAGTTCCAAAAGACTAAATATTTAAATGTCAAAAATAAAACTATTTTAAAAGGTACTAGGAAAAAAGTAATCTTGAGTTACAGAGGGATAACCTAAACATATCCCCACGGGTACTGTTGACAAAAATATGGAAAAATGAGTTCTTTCATCAGAACCAGGACAGAAAGGCCAAGCTTCTTGTCCCAGACTCTCACTTTAAGAAATTTAGTTCAAGAACAAAATTGGACATGTGCAAAAAGCTAAGTAAAGATACACAAGTGCAAGTTCTAGTAACAGGAAATATCAATATCCTTGTTATGACAGCGTTTTGCAAATACCATAGGCAAAATGTATAAAAGATCTCTTATTTTTCACAACTGTATAAATCTACAGTTATCTCCCAAAAGCCATATACAAAGATGTTTATTGAAATTTCTGTAATAATAAAATAGAATATAACCTAGATGTTCAAACAGGAGACATTTAGTAAAAACAATTAGTTTAAATTACGGTAAAATGAGGAATACCAGGTACTCATCAAGAATGATCATGTGTACTGAGTAAAGAAAGCAGGTTACAAATCAAAGGTGAAATCCCAGTTTGGTAAGTATGCATCTGTTTATAAAATAAATAGTGGGAGGAAAGCACATACACCCTCTTTAGAAAGAAAAATAAACCCTTTTCAGAAAAAAAAAGTGGACGTTTACTCCTGATCAGTAAAGTATTTGCTAAGAAGACTTCAAATAAATATATTTCTGACTCTTCGTTCCTTAAGATACTGGCATTCTAGGAGACAAAAATTTTAGTGCTAATAGCCTGGCTGGTGTAGCTCAGTGGATTGAGCGCAGGCTGGGAACTAAAGGGTCACTGGTTCGATTCCCAGTCAGGTCACATGCCTGGGTTGCAGGCTAGGTCCCCAGTGGGGGCCATGTGAGGCAACCATACATTGCTGTTTCTCTCCCTCTCTTTCTCCTTCCCTTGTAAAAATAAATAAAATGTTTTTTAAAAAAAAATTTTAGTGCTAATAAACAGTGGTTATACACATTTAGACCCTTTTTAGAATGTATTATTTCCTGCACGTGAAACATGGCTTAGATAAGTAGATATTACATCAATTATAAGTTCCAAAAGAATGGTTATTGAGGAAATAAAGGATTCAAAAATTGTATTAATAGGTTGGTTCTGCCGCAATGGGACTAACTCATTAACTCTATCTTCAAGTGTAATAGAATGCAGTCATATTAATATGCTGTGTCTTGCCCGCCCAGTAATTCCACTTTTGGAAATTGAAAAGCAAAAAGTTTGTATCCAAAAGTATTCACTGAAGCATTATTTACACTGGTGAAAAACTAGGGACAGCAAAGATGTCCTGAACTGGTTAGACTAGTACATCCTTACCAGGTAGTGTATAGCCATTAAAAGTCATTCTTGCCCTGGCTGGGTAGCTTACTCAGAACATCATCCTGCTGCACCAGGGTTGCAGGTTTGATCCCCAATTAGCACATGCACAATTCAACCAATGAGTGTGTGGGTGAGTGGAGCAGTAAATCGATGGTTTCTCTCCTTTCCTCTTTCTCTAAAATCCATTAAAACAAAAATCATGTTTCCCAGAACATTTAATAGTACAGGAAAGTTGTGTTGGGTAGCTAAGAGGGGAAGATACAAAATTATCCTATACAATTTGTCAAAATTCATTGAATTACATTATAAAATGGTGCATTTTATTCTAAGTTATACTGCAATAAAATATTCTAAAGCTATTTTTTAGACAGTATGAGGCTCAAATATGAACCAGTGCCTCTCATACTGAAGGATCTTGTTACACTGCAGATTCTGATACATGATTTAGTAGGTCTGGGGTGGGGATGGAGACTGTTAATAACGGGCTCCTTATTGATGTCAACGCTGATGGGTGGAGACCCTACTGGGAACAGCAGAGGTGTAAACTACACACCAGTGCCTGCCTCTGTGTGGTCCCTAGACCAGCAGGATCAGCATGACCCGACAGCTCGTTAGAAATTCAAGTTATTGGGCCCACCCCAGAACGGTCTCGAGAGCACTTAGGTCTACAAGCCCTGCAGTGAAATTCTGATGCTAAAATAGGAGAGCCAATGTTACATGCGTTGGAGGGCCAATGTGGCAACATGTTCACTGATTTTCTCTGGATAATGAGATTTGAGTAATTTTTGTTTATATTTTCCTATAGTTTAGAAAAATAACAAATGTTACATGTTTTTTTTTTTCCAAAATGAAAATATAACTTTTTCTGGTTATAAAAATAACATAGATTCTAGTTCTAATGTGATGCCAAACGTGCTTTTCTCATCCACTCACGTGCTGCACCATTGCAAATCCGAGCAGATGTCTGCAGGCTGGTTTGAAAAACTCAGTGATGGTTAGGTGTATGTGTCAACTTGACTGAGCTAAAGGACGCCCAGATGGCTAGTAAATATTTCTAAGTGTGTCTGTGACAGTGTCTCCAGAAGAAATGAATGTTGGAATCAATAAACTAGACAAAGATTACCCTCATCAATGCGGGTGGGCATCTTCCAAACTGGTAGGAACCTGAATAGGAAAAGGTGGAGGAAGGGCGAATTTGCTATTTCTAAGCTGAGACATCAAACTTTCTGCCTTGGACACACACTCCCAGCTCTTGGGCCTTGGGACTCAGATTTACATCACCAACCTGGTTTTCAGGCCTTCAGACGCAGGCTGAATTACTCCATCTGTCATCAGCGTCAAGGGAGGACTTACTGTATATCCTACTGGTTCTACTTTTCTGGAGAACCCTAATTAATAAAAACTCCAAAGTCCACTGTGGTACCCAAAGAACCCAGGATCCCCTGGGATAGTAGATACTCCAGCCTCGGTTCTGAAAGCTGCAAATAAGTTCACTTGGGGTTCCTTTTTTTCTTAGGAATCCTTCGCTCGATCCTCTTTCCTTAGAAAGACTAACTTTCCCAATCTGGTCCTAAAGATATGAACAGAGTACAGTCATAGTAATAATGCTGTGTCTTTGCTGGACCAGGTAAAACTTTAACAGAGAGCAGTCCCTCACGGGTATAATGTTTGCTGCTGAAGGCATCAAACTCCTTGTCATAGGTTTGTGGCAATGCATGGTTCTTATTTCAGGCCATGTTCATGAGTGAACTGGTGACACTAGACACACTCACACCCAGGGAACGTCAGTGTCACTGCACTGCCTTATACGTCAGAATAACATGCGCACACAGTAACATGGCAATAAACGGCAGCCCCGTAGGACAGTTTTATGAAACAACACACTTCCTACAAGTAGATGTGTTGCAACAATGTCAAAAATACTTAATAGAAAATAACATGCAGAGAATTGTTGAGTTTTGCCTGTCTCTTTAGCTAAAAGATGAGTGGGCACAATTTCACTTCTGGGAACCACGAGAAAGCTTTCATACAGCCGCCACCTGACCTACTGATAGGGGTTCTCAGTAGTGACAATTTACCTGGGGAAACAGGTTGGAAAGCTGCTGAGCTGTGGCTAGCGTTCAACCCAGAATCACCTTCACAATATCCGTCAACCACATCCAATTGGATGCTGTTGGCATGACTAAAGAGAGGATCACTTCCATCACAGCATCTTCTGAAGAGCCTTGTAGTCTTTTCTGTTTATACAACCCCCAGATACAAAAAAACATTTGCAGCTAATTTAAAGAGCAGCCTACCAGCTGATCTGCATAAGGTTGGAAGTTGTAACTCTTGTAACTCCATAAGGTTGGAAGTTGTAACATCTCTGGAGCAGGTGTCAAGTTGTTCTTGAAAACTATACACTATTTACTTAGTCAATGACCCGTTGACTTCTTTGCAGCCGCCTACACTTACTGCCTGAGGTCTTGTTTACAGCTGGTCTGCAAAATACTGTGCTACATTTTAACCTTTAGCAAAAATAGCAGTTAGTAAGAACATCCCAGACCTTGAGATTCTTGTCCTATCTAAGAAAGACAGCGAAGGAAGAGGAGGAAAGGCTTGCCCAGAGAGGTGGAGAGGGAGAAAGTGCGAGGATGCCAAAGAGAGTCTTACTCTCATCACCTCCTCAGAGGGTGTTGGTCTGCAGTTCTTTTTAAAGCAACTTTATTGAGGTATGATTTACAGACATAAAATGTACCCATTCTAAGTGTACAGGCTGGTGACTTTTGACAAATGTATATTCCTGCAGAATCACCATGAAGAAATATTTCCATCACCCCCCCGAGTTCTCATGTGTCACTTTAACCCCAGGCCCCAAACAAACACGGATCTGATGCCTACTATTTTAGGTCAGTTTTACCTATTCTAGAACTTCGTATAAATGGAATCACACAGTCTGTGTGTTTTTATGCCTGGCTTCTTCCATTTGGCATGGTGTTTTTTGAAATTCACCCATGTTGCCTGTATCAACAGTTCCCTCTTCTTTAAACTGCTGAATATTATTCCATTGTACGGATTGTTTATCTTTTCACCTGTTGATGGACATTGGGTTGTTTCCAGTCTGGGCCTATTATAGATAAAGCTCTTAGCAACATGAGCATGCATTTTTTTTTTTTTTTTTTACAGATGTGTTTTCTCATTTCTCGTGGGCAAATATCTCAACGTGGAATTGTTGGGTTCTTTGTTAAGTATATGGTTACCCTTCTAAGAAACTACCAGACTTTTTCAAAGCAGCTGTATCATTTTACAACCCCCCTTACCTTGGTCCTCAGTACATCCTGGAGTCGATTTGATTCTTTTGAGTGAGACAGCATCTTCATTGGCCTCAAGGTGGCCCAATACATCCTGACGAGTGCAAAAGGATGTACATGTTATTTTGGCTGGAGGAAAGGAAGCCCACTCCGTAGGCATCTTTGGCTTCTGCCTCTACTAACTTTCCGTGACCTTCCAGGGCCTGGCCAAGGGCAGTCCCTAGGACCCGAGAGTATTGCTGTCAGGGAGGAGTTACTTTGGCGTGCCCTTCCACTGATCTTGAGTTCATCCGATCCCACTCCTGCCCCAGGGGTGACAGAGAGAAGGTTGAGGACCCAAGGCTGCAGGAAGTGACTGTGGTTGCTTGCACCAGCTGGCACTTACAAACAGCAGCCATGAAGGAGGGGAAAGGGACTTTGAAAGATGTCTCTTTATAACTCAGATCCTTATCCTTTGCCCACCCCACTCTCCCAGCAGTTTCTCTCATCTGTCAGTTTACTCTGGGCTTCGAGGAAAGGGAGAGTGGGGCTCCCTGGCCCCTTGGTCACTCAGATGAGGCCACCTGCAGGTCCCAGCCACCATCAGGCCCGGGTATTGTCCTTTCTGAGCAAAGTGGCTCCATGTATAACCTAGAAATGGGGGGGATGGGGAAGAGACCAGGTGGGGGCCTCCAGTTGGCAGTAACGGCTTCTCCGCTCAAGAACAAGAAAGAGGGGATGAGACCGGACAAAGACAATGAAGGAAGGCCCAGAGGGGCAGGGGTTTGGAAGGGCCTGGGGACAAGATGACAAGCAAGACTGCGAAGGCCTCCCTCTTCCTAGGGGAGAGCGACTGCACAGGAGGAGCTGGTGGGGGCTGTCTTCTGGGGGAACTGTGTTTCTCTGACTCCCCAAGTCAGCATGGAGGGCCAATACCAGACACAGATTTGTGACAACAAAGGCTAAAAAAAATCTCCTTTCTTGGGTGCAAGGTCACCTAGAAGAAAGACTACATTTCCCAGCCTTCCTTGTGGAAGGTCATCCTGGCCAATGGTATGCAAGAAGGTTGGTCACGTAGTAGCTTCCTGGGATTTTACAAACTAGACACATCCTTGCTTCTTTGTTTAGTAGGTTTGCTATTACAGCTAAACCTAGTCTTACATAAAGCCACGGAACGAAGGAAGGCCTGACTGCCAAGCCGGTCCCCGTTAAGGCCAAGGGCCAGGGGCGAAGTGAGAGGCGCAAGGGCAACCAGTGAGCAGACGGGTCAGGTCTGTGGGGTTTGTAGGCTTGGGGGAGACTTTGAAGCATCAGGAACTGTGTAGCCAGGTGGGTGAGGGAGCTGCGGAGGACTAGAAGTCACGAAGAAGAATCAACCATGCCCACCTCCGCTCTCGCCCTCACCTTTCACATACAGGCTGAGCTGGGGACAGGAGAATCGCTTGAGGGATCGCAAACTCTAGAGGACATCAGAATAAGCAACTGAGGCATGGGACCCACTGGCGTTCTCATCCTCTTGAGGCAAAGAAGATCTGCACCCACCCCACTTCATTCATTCATCCACCTGACAAATATTAATTGAGCATCTACTGCATGCCAGGAACTGTTCTAGGTGCTGGAGACAGGACAGTGAATAAAGCACCAAAACCCCCTACCGTTGTGGAGCTTACATGCTAACAGGAGAGATGGACGCTATGTGGGATGAGTAGGAAAAAGTATGTTATGTAGTGAACAGGGCAAAGAAACTAAAGCTGAGAAAAGGGAGAGGAAGTAGGGGGTTAAATTCCAGTTAGGGCGGCTAGCGAATGTCGCACTAAAAGGCAGCATTTCTATAAGGACCTAATCCCATCAGAGGGACGCAGGAAAGAGGAAAAGCAGCTGTGTCCTGATGATGTCACTTCCTAGGTGCAAACAATTACGTGCTTGCATACATGTGTCCGTCCGTGTGTGACGGACATGGGAAGTGGCTCCATGCCAGCCAGATGGGGTAGGGACAGAGTGTCTGGGACAGAGGCTGACTGTGCACCAGGGCAGGACGGGCCTCCCAGCCCAGCCCTGGACCTCAAGTGTGGCCAGGAATGGAGCCACGTGCCGCCAGCCCTGCTCAGCATCAGCGACACCTCCTCCCAGGCTGGACGGCGCTATCTGGGAAGGAGGGTGGGCCCCCAAGATTGCAGAGTCTCCTGTGTCTGGCCCCGTGGCATCAGGGGCCAGGGACACCACAGAGTGACCATGGGCTCCCCACCTCCTTCCCCACCCCGGCGCAGACCTCTGCCACCTTCCACTCCCTGCAGCAGACGGGCCTGATGGGGTTTTTCCAGGCTGAGCCAGTGGCCTGACCCAGCAGGGAACATGGGGACAGGGCACAGACCATTCCTGGACAGTCGGGGGAGATGAGGTGTGTCCCTGAGCCTCCATGGCTGTGGATGGAGGTCAGGGGTTGGAAAGCAGCTTTGCCAGACATAGGAGGAGGCCGGGGCTGGGGAGGTCTGAAGTGCCCCCACCCCCTTCCTGTTTTGGGGATATGGGGCCCCCACATGTGGTTTCCATTGGACTTTATCCAGGGCCATGTCTCCCCACCCAGGCCCACTCCCAAGGGAATCCTGCAGGAGGGTGAAGAGAGTGGACCGGGGGTTTTTCCAGGCTGGGCTGGGTCCCTGAGCCAGTGTGGATGGAGGGCACCTCTCCCACCCCTTCCTGAAACCAGGCCTGGGCCCCTGTCAACATGGAAAACTACACAGGCCCCCATGGCTGAAGCCGAGAGGAAATGTCACTGAGCAAGTGAGCCCTGGCACCCTTCCCGCTCAGGAAGGGGTGGGCATGGCCTGCCTCCAGTACCCGTGCCCATCAGCCCGGCCAACACCCTGGGGACTGCCGGGCCCTGGGACACCACCTGGTGTCCAGCCAGGCTGGACGGAGGGCAATTCCATGATGGGCTTAAGAGAACGAACCTTAGGGTCAGGTGTGGGGCTGAGACCTGCTCCTCACTGGCTGTGTGACTGTGGGCAAGTGAGTCTTCGGGGTCAAGCCCAGGCCGTCAAGCCCTCTCACTGGTGCGACGCGCTCTGCACAGGGCCTGGCCCACAGCCGGTGCATCCATGAGGGAGGGGAGCAGCGTGCTGGTTGAGCAAACTTCTAGAAAGGCAGAGTGTCCCCTCCCTGGCTGCTCAGGTCACCATGGGTCATTCCAAGGGACAGCTTCTCCTGCCACCCAGAACCGTAGGATGTGATCCAATTCAGAGCCTGGTGGGAGAAATAAGCCTTTCTCTCTATTTCCCACACTATAAATAACAGGCTCGTTATAGTAAGTCTGGAAATTACGGAAAGCAGGAAGGAAGTAAAAGCTTTTATTTAACTACCAAGGCCAGCCACTCTTGATACCTAAATGTTTTTTTCTATGTGGAGTTTGCAGGGCATGTAATTTCTGTCATTCTCTGTAACACAGTTGGGATCTTCCCATTAAGACGGAGGACTGAAAGGAAGCGGGCTTGGCTGGCCCAGCCATCTCAGTTGACAGGCCAGGAGACCGTCCCAGAAGAGCTCAGGGACTTGTCCAAGGTCAGCAGCAGAGCTGGAACCAGAGCTACTAGGTGTTTGCTGCCTCTTAAGACACCAGTGTCCCCAAAACCAGCACCAAACCTCCCTCCAGCCCTGCAGAGAGCCTTCCAAGGGGACAGATAGTCCATTGACAGAGGATCTAGGCCTGCCAGTCTGGGGGAGTCCGTCGGGGGACTGGCTTCCATGGGGTTCCCTCAATAAAGGGTGCAGCTCTGGTTAACCCCCTCCCCCATTTCCGGATGGAGACACAGCTGTGGGATGGGGTGGGGGTGGGTGAGGGAGGAAAAGGGAGGGCTAGCAGAGCCCAGTAAGGGGCGTGGTCCCGTGTCTGTTCCCAAGGGTAGACCCAGCCAACAGGGTCACCCTGTCCCTTTAAGAGAGGGGGGAGAGCTAGCCCCTCTCGGCCATCCTGTCCTGTCACCCATCCCAGCCAAATCTGAAAGGGAAAATGAAAGAGGGACCAGGAGGAACAGGTCCCAGCCATCTCCCAAGATCCCTCGCTCAAGTCTAACACCTCAGCTCCGGCCACAGGGTGAGTGGGGCCGACTGCGGGCCTGGGGGCCCCAAGAGCTCGTGGGGCCCATGGGAGTGTGCTGGGGAGGTTCTCGGGAGACATGGGAGCCTGCAAGTTGTGGGGTGCCCGGGAGGAGCTGGGAGAGGACTAGGCCGCATTCCTGCCTTGCTGGGGTCCTACCTTGCTGGGGTCGGATGGCAGGGGACACCCAGGACAAAGGGTCCCGACAGAGTTATAGAAGTGGGGCTACTTTTGTGTCACCCTACAACTCAGAGAGAAATTCACTGCAGTAAAAAGGCAGAGAAAGAAAGAGGCGGTGTCCCGCTGGGTTGGCCAGGCGCCTGCCTCTCCCAGGTGTACCAAATTGGGTCTGGAAGCACCACTCGTGCCCATGGAAAACAGCAGGCAGGGTGCAGCGAGTTTCTGCTTCCACAGAGGCCATCAGGGGCGGCCCCGCTAACCTCCAAGTTCTACTCGGAGGAATCTAGGCTCTGGAGGAGCACAGGGTCCAACAAAGCAGCCCATGGGTGTCAGGCTAGAGCACCAGGGGGCGGGCCCTCCCCAGCACCCATCGGGCCCAGGGAGACGGACATCCATAGTGGAGAATCACCTAACCCCTCCTGCCTCCGCCTCTGCCCCCCCTTGCTAACTCCTTTGTTCCCATAAACTACCTGCCACCCAGACCCCCGACTCACCCTGAAGTTAGAAGAGGTCTAACGGACCCCACCCCGCTGGGCGTGGACGGCGGGGGCGCCGACTGCGGCCTCTGACCCCCGCCCTTCGTCCCCAGCGCCATGGGGGAGTGGGCATTCCTCGGCTCGCTGCTCGACGCGGTGCAGCTGCAGTCGCCGCTGGTGGGCCGCCTGTGGCTGGTGGTCATGCTGATCTTCCGCATCCTGGTGCTGGCCACGGTGGGCGGCGCGGTGTTCGAGGATGAGCAGGAGGAGTTCGTGTGCAACACGCTGCAGCCGGGCTGTCGCCAGACCTGCTACGACCGCGCCTTCCCGGTCTCCCACTACCGCTTCTGGCTCTTCCACATCCTGCTGCTCTCGGCGCCGCCGGTGCTCTTCGTCATCTACTCCATGCACCAGGCCAGCAAGGGGCCGGGCGGCGCGGCCGCCGAGAACGGGACGCCGTGCGCCCGGGGGCTGCCGGAGGGCGCGTGCCCGCCCTGCGCCCTGCGCGCCCGCCGCGCGCGCCGCTGCTACCTGCTCAGCGTGGCGCTGCGCCTGCTGGCCGAGCTGGCCTTCCTGGCCGGCCAGACGCTGCTCTACGGCTTCCGCGTGGCCCCGCACTTCGCGTGCAGCGGGCCGCCCTGCCCGCACACCGTGGACTGCTTCGTGAGCCGGCCCACCGAGAAGACCGTCTTCGTGGTCTTCTACTTCGCCGTGGGGCTGCTCTCCGCGCTGCTCAGCGTGGCCGAGCTGAGCCACCTGCTCTGGAAGGGCCGCCCGCGCCAAGCGGCCGAGCGCGACAACCGCTGCAACAGGGCGCACGAGGAGGCCCAGAAGCTGCTCCCGCCGCCGCCGCCGCCGCCGCCGCCGCCGCCAGCCCTGCCCTCCAGGCGGCCCGGGCCCGACCCCTACGCCCCGCCCGCCTATGCGCACCGGGCACCGGCCGGCGACAGCGAGGGTGGCAGCGGCCGCAGCAAGGTGTCACTGGCCACGGTCCGCCAGGACCTGGCCATCTAGAGCTGCCTCGGGCGGAGGGTGAGGTCAGAGGCCCAACCCCGCCACCGCAGCCCGCGCCGCAAAAGCAAGCAAGCAGTGGCTTCTGCTGGATTTGCTCCCAGGACACTGCCTGAGCAGAAAGCGCGCACGGGGGGGCCCGCGGGGCAGCCTAGCGGTCCGGGCATCGCTGGGGCACAGAATGAACTAAGGCAGGTCGGGATGCCGTGTCCCGGGCGGGAAGGAAGGAGGCAGGGCCGGGGGAGAGGGTACAGGGCAGGAGGCTGAGAGAAAGTGGTCAGGCGCGAGCAGAGGGGGAAGTGCCTGGTTGTCTTACTGAGGACAAAACCAACTGTGACACCAGGATCCGGACACAAACCCTGCGTGAGCATGCGTGTGCCCTGTGTGGGCTCCGTGTGGGGGATCTCTGACCTGCCTGTGGGCGGCCCCCTCCCTACCTGCAGAGGCATCCCAGGAAGGTCGCTGGTGGAGGGAGCCCACACAGGAAGGGGGGCAGGGCACGTGCCCTTCACCCTGGCCTGTCTGCGGGGCATCTGAGCACCACCCACACTGGCAGGTGGCCGGGGCAAGGCCCTCCCTCCTCACAGAGGCAGAGTGGGGTTGGGCAGTGGGTCAGAGGGCAGGACTTTGCAATTCTAGCCTTACCCTCCTCAGCTTCTGCTGTTTCCCCGGGTTCATAAGCATGGTTAAGTCCCTCCCATACTCAGAAGGAACCTCCCCGCAAACATGCTCCTGGCCCTGCATTCCCCCCCACCCACCCTCTTCCCTCCTGGGGGAATACAAAATGCGTCAGCCTCCTGCCCCTCTCCCCCGACCCCGTCCCCCTTCTGCCCCCAGAGGTCTCCCTCCTTTACTGCCCCAGCGGAGCCACTCTCTGTAGGATCCGCCAGGACTGACAACCAGGGACACCACCTGACCTTGGCCTGGGCTCCCTCAGACCCTGCTGAGCAGGCTGCCTTGACCCCCTCTGCCCGAATTTCTCCTACATCCGTGGCCCTCCCTCCCTGTCCTCCTGTCATGCCTCCTCTTCCTCAGCTCTCGGGCCTGGACTTCTGCTTGCACAGCAGTCAGAGGGAGCTTTCCAAATAGCCCCTACTTCTGCCCTGTGAGCGGCCGGTTCTCAGAGTCAGTCCAGCACCTGAACAAAGCTTCCGAAGCCCCGCCCCCCCCAGCCCTCACCCCCCCACACACACATAGCACACACAGGCTCTGCTTCTCAGGCCTCCAGCCTGGTTGTCTGGCTTCCCAGGGTTGCCATGCTCCAAACCATCCCGAAGTTTCTCTTCCTAGCAAGCACAGAAACCAATGGTGCTTCCAGTGCTGGCACATGCTGTACCTCTGCCTGAAGCAGCCCCCTCTCTGCAGCCACCCTCCCCAACCCTAGCCAGCGAATGCCCACCTGCCTCTCGGTCTCATTTGAGAAGAAAACAGAAGCCTTCCCTGAGAGCTTCCCGCCCAAAGTCAGGGCAGGCTCCTCCGGGCCACCTGTGCTTCCCCAGGCAGGGCACATGCCCTCTTCCTCGCTGGCCCAATAGGAGGCGCTAAGTAAACTTGGACGAGGAACTGAAGGTGTCCCCAAGGCCAGCGTGCTTCTCCACACTCACAGCACATGTCACCATCTGTCTGATAACGGCCCTGTGTGTGCGGCCTGGGCCCCTCCACCCAGCCTCAGACCCAAATGCCCAGCTGTGTGCATCGAACGAATACTTATCGAGCACTTACTACATGCCGGGCGATGCTCGAGATCAGCGCTGCTCCGTAGAACTGGGGCGAGGCGCATGTGTGATTTCAAGTTTCCCATTAGCCACGTTAACAAGTAGAAGGAAACAGGTGACATTAATTTAGCAATAAATTTTCAGTAAGCCAATACATACAAAAATTCCAGCACATCATCAATATAAAAAGTATCAAGGAGGTGTTTTAGATTCTTTGCACTGTCTTTGGGATCCTGTGTGGATTTCACACCTGGAGCACGGCTCAGCTGGGCCGGCCACGGGTCAAGGCTCAGTTGCCACGTGTGGGTGGTGCTGCCGTGGTGAGCAGAGCAGATGCTGGTCTATAGTGGTGAAGGAAACCTGCCCCCATGGAGCTTATGTTCTGGTGGGGAAGGCAGATAATAAATATAGAATAGGTAAGGGGAGTGAGATGTAACTTGACCAGTGACATGTAACAGAATGTAGCAAGGGGCTAGCCTTGACGCTGTCTCCAGGAAGAGCATGCCAGCTGGAGGGAGTGGCAAGTGCAAAGGCGCTGAGGCTCAGCGATATGCTGGGGGTGTTTGAGGCCGGCAAGGAGGCCAGTGTGGCTAGAGCGAAGTGGAGAGAGGCACAGGGGAGGTGGGGGTAACTAGCACCCCAAATGCAAGCACAACTTTCTTTTTTAAAAAGATTTTGTTTATTCTTTTAGAGAGGGGAAGGGAGAGAGAAAGAAAGAGAGGGAGAGAAACATCAATGTGTGGTTGCCTCTCACGTACCCCCTACTGGGGCCCTGGCCTGCAACCCAGGCATGTGCCCTGGCTGGGAATTGAACCAGCGACCCTTTGGTTCGCAGGCAGGTGCTCGATAACCTGAACTTTCTTAGTTCTCCTCTCAGTTGCTAGTGTCTCCACCCACCCATGCCACCTGCGCCCACCGTTGCTGTGGCCCATCCTCTGCCCACCTTCCCCATCCCATCAATCACTTGGTTCACCCATTTACCATCTAAGCGTTTCCTCCCCTTGACTGCCCTTCTCCACCCCTTCAGAGGCTGCCCAGGGTCAGCCTTGTCGCCGGTGGCCCAGAGTCCTCCCGCTGCCTCAGCTCCTGCCCCCTGCAATGCCAGTCTGAACACTTCCCTTGCTCCCATCACCTCAGGATCAAATCCAGCTCCTTAATTGGCCCTGATCTGACATGTCCCAACCTCTACAGTCTCACCTCCTCCACCATTCCAACCAAAAACTGAAAATGGTTAGAATACAGAGCTGGAGACAGTTTTTGATCACATGAAGCTATTTATCACTTCTGCATCCCACCTAGCTAATTCTTCCCCTTAGAGCTTCAGCTGGGAGGGAGCACTTCTTCCAGGAAGCCTTCCTAGCCTTCTCCCAGGCCTGGTTAAATTCCTCTTCCTTGAGATCCTGTATGCCCAAGCAAGACCCCGTCACTGTCCTCCCCAAGTTGCATCCCAGTCACCATCCTTGGGCCAGTCCCCCCGTGGAGGACAGGGCCTGGTACCACACAAAGCACACATCAGCCTTGGGTGAGCAGACAGCACCCCAGTGCATCTCTGCTGGGGGACCTTTGACAGAGCCTGAAGACATTGGTTGTCACAGCTGGGTGGAAGGAGCGACCGGCTTCCAGCGCACAAAGGCCAGGGGTGCTGCTAGACACCCCACCGTGCACAGGGAGAATTCCTGGGCACGACACGTGCCGCAGTTCCAAAGCTCTGCTCTGCGGTGGTGAGCTGTAGACCGTAGTGGGCAACCTCAAGCACTGGAGGGTTCCAACGGCCACGGTACTGCCCCAAGGGGGACACTTTGTAAACGTGCGGGCTACTACCCACACGAGGGGGCCTGCTGGCGTCTGGCGAGCAGGGACTAAGACCACCAGGAGGTTCCCACACTAAAGAACATCAAAGGACTTCAGAGTGTCCCACGGTCACGTGATGGACGGAAGCCTGCTTCCCGCTTGAACCGGTACCGGTTTCACTCGGGGATCTTTTGTTTTGCATGGTTTTGTTATGCACTGTTAGTTTTTATTTCAATGTCCACCCATGCTCTTCAACTTTCCTGCGCTTCAGGTGCACAACGGGACTATCTCTGCCATGTGGCTGTGCCCAAGCATTTACATGTTGAAATTCATAGCACTTACCCTTCTTTTCTCCTCTACAATACACTGCGATAGCATATTGTATAGGTATCTGTGTTAAATTTCATGTCGGATTTACGAAGAAAGTGTGAGAAAACATTTACTGGGGGAGGAGAGCTCCCTCTGCGCGCTCGCTCAGGCCGAAGCCAGAGGGTGCGATAAGCGAGGAATTGGCGCCACCTGGAGGCTGCTATGGAGATGGCAGGCGGGCCCTCGCGGAAGACACCCTTTCCTGCCCAGCGCCTCTGCTAACTCTTCCCAAACACAGCCTCCACCGCCACCTCCCCAGACGCCCCAAGACTTCGGTACCTGACGCTTCTTCCAGGGCGTCACCGATCCAGGAAAGAACCCTGGCTGAGAGGTGGGAGCCCTGAGTACTGGTTTTCCATCTGCCACTCATTTGCTGTGTGGCCCTGGACAAGGGCACTGCCCTGAGTCTTGGAGGTGCAGTGTGAAGGGTGGGCACCTTTGGTCTCTGAGGACCCTCGACGGCTGCTGCACTCGACCCTCTCAACCAGGAGCACCCAGGTTCCTGCAAACTGTGCTCTGGGCTTTCTGCTCACAGGCCTTAGGGGCGGCCTCAGCTTCTACCCCAATCCTGTGTTCCTGTAAGGTTGCCATGAGCCTGGGATCCAGGTCCCCATGCCAACCACCACTCTGCCATGAAGATCAAGTCTGTGCTCACCCCCAAAATAGAACTCTGCTATCAAATGACCCCCAGACCCCACTGCCGGGTTCCCAAGGGCTAGGAACTCTCGGAGGGAGGGCAGGACCAGCTTCCTCTCCCACACTGAGGCTCCCAGGGAGCTGGGGCTGGTATCATCCCTCCGACAGGGGATTCTCTGAAGGCAGGGGCAGTTTCTCCCCTTTCCCTTTGCCCCCTCCAGAGTGAGGCTCCCCGGCACAAACCAAAGGTTCCCCGAAAGCAGGCCCGCCTCCTGCCACAGGGTCTCCAAGGCCGCAGCACAGGCTGGGCCACGGTGTTCCTGCGTTGACTCCTAGGCCCCAGCCCCTTGCCCGGACGCTGAGAGAAGGTGACGAGGCAGCACGGCTGACGCGTGTGTAGAATAAATATAATTTTATTCTTTATCCAGTAGGTCTCAATGGAAAGTCCAACAGTAACAGGTGCACCAGCGGGCTCTGGGGGATGAGACCCCAACCCTGGGGCATGGGGGGCAGGGCAGAGCCAGCTCCCCCAGCCCAGGGGTGCAGGGGAGGGGACCCCCCCCCTTAGGCCCGACCTGCGGGGCAAGGAGGGGCACGGCTGTAGGGTGGTGGATGGGGGCAGGCCAGGGAAATGGAGGAGCTGGGGCCAAGCTTGTCTGTCGGCCTGTGTGTATGTGGGGGGGGGGAGGCTGTGAGTGGTGCTGGTGGCTATGAGGCTGGGGGGGCAGGGACAGTTCAGACCCCCTGGCCTGCCCCTTTGAAGAGGGGGCTGGAGGGCTTAGGCCAGGTGGGTCCTGATGCAGAGCAGGCAGCTCAGCCAGGCACACAGGGCAGAGAAACGCCCAGGTGTGTACTGAGGCCCCTCGGTTGGCCCCGACCCACCCCTGTGGTGGGTGCCCTCCTTCTGGGGCTGCCGGGCATTGTCCATAACCAGTGGCTAGGCAGAGGGAGAAGGGAGTTGGCCACTTCCCCCACACAAAGGAGGGGAGGGCAGGCCTCGGAAAGTTAGTACTTCACAGTTTTAAAGAGAAAACAGGAGAAAAAGGCTAGGGAGGAGGGCTGGGGGGACACAGGGACATGGAGAGTGGGGGCCCCTTTGAGCCACTGCCCTCCCCCAGGGCCCACCCCCCCCAGCTCTGGATCCAGCTCCCCCCAATACACAGCACAGATTCCTTCAGTATAAATGTGCTTAAAATGAAAATTCTTATTTAAAAAATCAAAACCAAAAAAAATTAAAATAAAAACAAAACTAGCGAGAATACCTGGGGGTTGGTATGGCAGGTATGTACAGGGGGAGCCCCCCGCCCCTGGCCCACCCCCTCTGTCACCAACTGAGGCAAGGGGGGCTCCCCAACCAGGGGGCAATGGCTTGCAAGTTCTGAGGATGGGGGAGCCAGGTCCTGGCATTTGCTGGTGATGAAGGTGTGACGAGGCGGGCAGAGAGGTGTCTTGATGAACACAAGGCCCCCAGGCCCCATCCCGAGACCCAAGACCAGAGGTCCTCACTCAGTTCGTGACCTTGCCCCTGATGTCAACCCAGGCCACAGAGTAACAGTCCGTAGCACCGGGCCTCTGTCCGATGAGTGGCCACCTCCTCCCTCCCGTCCTGAGGACAGGGAGGGGGCAGGGCTGGCTGGGGTCGCATGGTTGGTAGAAAGGCAGAGAAAAGCCAGGCGAGGGGCAAGGGCTATGTCCACGGGGTGCAGGTGGTCACGGGGAGTGAGTGGCCGGGCTGCTTCTGTTTGAGCTGGGGCTGAGGCTGGGACTACAGCTGCGGGGCGGGGGAGCCAGGCCACCCCCATCCCGCCCGCCTGCCCCAGGCTGTCCACCCAGAGTGTCCAGGCCCTCTGAGTTCTCCAGCATCTCCTGGATGAGAGGCGGCATGGAGCCCGGGATCTCCATCTTCAGAGTGATCACCCGCTCAGCCCCTGCAGGAGAGGAGAGGAGAGGCAGAGGTCAGTACGCAACCCCACTCCCCAGCCTCACAAGCCCTGCAAGCGATTGTTCGTGGCCAGGAGGGCAGCTGCAGTGGTGGGCAATCAGCATTCGCCGAACTTGAGGCTTGGCTCTGACATAGTATCTCTCTCCCTCTCTCTAATCGACTTTGTAGGGGGTGGGGGACGAGAAAGAGAGGGAGAGAGACATTGCCTTGTTGTTCCACTTACTTATGCATTCATTGGTCGATTCCTGTATGTGCCCTGACTGGGGATCGAACCCACAACCTGGGGGTATTGAATTGATCTCTAACCAACTGAGCTACCCGGCCAAGGCTGTGAGCAGCTCTCTTAATTCCCCAAGTCCAAGAGGCTGTGGGGAAAGTGGTTGTGAACACAGGCTCTGGGATCACACCACCTTGTCCGACACTGGGTCCTCCCCATGTGCTGTGTGTCATGGCTTCTCCTGCCGACACCTCAAAGCAGCTCTGTAAACACCATCACCACCCTCACTCCTCAGATGCGTTCACAGGTGTTAAGTGACCTGCTCGGGGACACACACTTACACCATCGGGTTCCAGAGCTATGCCCTTAACCACCATGCACAGGGGACAAGCAGGGCTCACAGACAGGTCACCTGGGCATGGTGGGGTCTTGGGGGACCTTGGCCTAGACACGGATAGGGACAGCTTGGGTCCTGATGAGTGGGGCATCGTCCTGGGCACAAAGACATGGGGTGTTGGCTCAGATGTGGGGGGCCTGGCCTGGGTCCTGGGCCAGCTGTTGGGACCCAGCCCCAGCAAGGACATGGGGCCTCCCTCCAAGGGTGGGAGCCTCACCCTTAGCACTGATGCTTCGCAGGTCTGTGATCTTCATCAGCATCTTGGGGAAC
This sequence comes from Micronycteris hirsuta, assembly GCA_004026765.1. Lineage (NCBI taxonomy): Eukaryota > Metazoa > Chordata > Mammalia > Chiroptera > Phyllostomidae > Micronycteris > Micronycteris hirsuta. The sequence goes on from PVJI01005618.1 coordinate 28,374, forward strand.
ATGTGGGGGCGGCTGGGCCTCCGTTTCCGCACATAGACCTTCAGCGCCTCCAGCAGCGGCTCCTGCAGCATGTCCACCCTGTCTGGTTGCTCCAGGTCCTGCCGGTCTGGGGGAAGCAGAGGTGCTCCCTGAGCAGGTGCCCTAGTTAAGCTAGGCACACCGCTGTGCTCCCAGCCTTGGCCACCGGGGGGCGCACCTGCCCAGGCCACAAGCGGGGCCTCCCCACACAGGGCAGCAGCAGAGGGTGCCTGTGTGCTTTGATAAAAGCCCTTCAACGTAAGCAGCGGCACTGAGGAAGCAGACTGCCCAAAGCCAGCCCTGGCGGCCCAGTTCATGGGGATGGAACCCCTGAACACAAGCAGTGCCAACCTCAAGCAGACGGACGATGCCCAGGCAGGTCTCCCCCTCCCACCCATGATGGACACCAGCAGGACACTGAAGAACTCCTAACGGTGACACAGCGGTGGCAGCCAGCACTTACTGAGCCTTACGCTGGGCTCTGCACCTGTACTGATGACCACCTCCATCGCCCATCAACTTTACGAGGGGGACCATTACTGTCTCGTTTTACAGAAATGGGGGCTCGGAGAAGTTTGGCAACTCGCTCAAGGTCAAAGCTGGCCAGGACTTGAACCTGGGTGGTCTGACCAGGTGGGGACTAAGAGTTCAGGTCTCCACTGCCACACCCTCGTTGTGTGGCCACAGACGGACTCCTGCCCCTCTGGGACTCAGTTTCCCCCTCTAAGCAGGACCTGACAGGGGCCAAGGTCCTTTTCTGATCTGATGACTCTCGACATCCCTGGGAGGGGCTTCACCACCACCCTGGGCCTGGCCCCGGGCCCGGGCCTCTGCCCACCTCCACAGATGAGGCAGATGGCGCTGAGCAGCCCAGTCTCAGCATCATCCATCTCCAGGGGCAGCAGCTGGTTGGCGAAGGCGAAGACCAGGTCCGTGAGGGGGCCGAAGCCGGCGTTGTGCATCTGGGTCCGGTTCAGGGTCAGCCCGTCCGAGAAGGTCATTGTGTCCTGCTCGGGCGTGTACCTCGTGCAGATCCGCAGGATCTGGGTGCAGAGGAGGCACTAGTTTAGGGACTCGGCCCATGCCCCCGGCACTCCCGGCCCCAGCATCTACCCCCCAGGACCACCTGGCAGCCAGCCAGCCCGGTGCCTCGTCCACAAAAACGAGAACATTCTGCGTCTGGACCACATGGCACAGCGGCCACCAGCCAGTGTGCCACTGAGGAGCTGACCTAAGTTTAACGTTAATTAATGTGAGTTTAAACAGCCACACACGGCAGGCGGCTTCTGTATTGGTCTGGTTCAGGGTCAGCCTCCTGTGTCTATGCAGAGAATTCAGAATTCTCTAGAAACTAGAATTGCACAGCGAATTTATGTCTACAGGACTAGGTACACAACAGGAGCTCAATCAATGTGCATCAGCTTCCATGGTGCCAAACCCGCATCCTGCCTCCGGCACCCGGCATGTGGAGGTGGAAGGCTGCCTGGAGACAGCACACTCTGCACCTGCCCACTCCTCCCTGGAAGTCACAGCCCACGCTCCCCACCCTGCAGGTGGCTGAGAGGGCTGAGCCCGCCAGGATGCCAGGGAGGAGAGTCCTCATCAGCGGAGGCTTCGGCAGCCACCATGTGCCCAATCTGGCCCCAGTCCAGCCCACCCTCCGGCCCCACCCACCGCCGGACCGGCTGGCTGGACCCAGAGCAGTGAGCCCTTCGCAGCCTGCCCTAAGTCCGCGACGCCCCTCCCATGCCTTGTCTACAGCTGGGGACGCCGTCCCCTCGTGGCCCAGCCTGGTGGCTCCCTCATCTCCACGGAGGGAGGACAGACTCTGCCATCGCCAGCCAGCACTCACCCCACTTTGTCCCTCTGTTCACCTATGTTGCTTCCAAAAACGGAAGGTTTTTAAGAAAGGCAACAGCGTGGTGTTCACCTCTGTTCCCGACACCCAGCTCAAGGCCTAGCCACGCAGGGTCCCAGGTGCATCTTTATTACAACTGAGCAGATGGGAAGATGTGTGGCTGGACGGAAGGCTTAGCAGAAAGATGGGGTGAGGCGGATGGGTGCGTGTGCAGGTGCATGGGTGAACGAGTGAACAGCCAGGTGCTGAGGGGCCGAGTGGCCAGGCAGACGGGCAGACAGGCAGACGAGTGGACAGACGGCACGCGGGGAGAGGAAGGGCAGATGTTTGGGTAGGTGGGACACGGGGCCAGGTCCAGTCCAGGTGCATGTTTGGGAAGGTGGCTGTGCGAGTGGCAGACGTCCTCCAAGGACACGGGATGGTGCCCGGGTGGGCGGGGCGCAGACCCTCACCAGGATGTCCAGGCAGGCGGCCTTGAGAAGGGTAATCTGGTCCGCAATGGTGAGGGTGGTGAAGCCAGGCAGCTGCTTGGCGAACTCCACAGTCTTAATGATGCACTTGGTGGAGAGCTCGCTGAACTTGTCCCAGAGGTCGATGTCCAGGGAGACGCGCTGTTCCGAGCTGTTGTTCTGAGAGGACGGGGTGCGTGAGGGCCTCCTGCTCATGGCCCCCCCAGCCTGGCTCCACCAGCCCCGCAGGCCTGCCCGGGCCCAGCCTCCGCTTCCCAAGGGCTCCACGAGAAGAGGAAGCAGGAGGAGGGCGAAGAGGGAGGAGGGAGGGCGTGGAGGCCAGGGCAGGGGTGAGGAGGAGCCGGCCTGGCCGGAGAGGGGCGCCCCGCCCGCCAGGCTGGGGAAGCCATACCGTAGTGTACTTGCCCAGCTGGCAGAGGGCGGGGAAGGTCTCCTGGTGCGCTTTGCGCACCTTCTCGATGAGCTCCCCCACCTCCGGCGTCAGTGTGTAGCTCTCGGAGCACTCGGGCTTGGGCGCCTCCTTCTTCTTCTTGTTCCGGTCGTTCCTCACAGCTGTGGAGGGCAGAGGCCAGTGGTCAGAGAGCAGGTGCAGGCAGCGGTCCACCCCCAGCCCGAGCTCCTTCCACCAGCGCTGCTGGCTGCAGAAGCCAGTACCCACGGGGTGCACACACACCGCGCACGGGCAGAGAAAGTGTCCTCTCACGGCCCACCGCGCCATGCCCACCAGACGCGGACACCAAGTCCTGCCCCAGGACCCCAGCCCCCGTGCCTGTGGTCCCACACACCTGCTCCAGGGATGTGGTGGGGTCCCGGCCTGAAAGCCAGAGTGTCCCAGGTCTCTGCTCTGCCCCGCCCCCCACACTTCCAGGAAGCACAGGCCGCCTCCCCTGGCCCTCGGCCCTCCTGGCAGCGGTCTCCCTGGGGAAAGAGGAAGCAGCTCCACTCCTCAGGCAGGGGAGGTGCCAGGCTCCCCATCCTGAGAACAGGGGGCCTGACGGGAGAATCTCTCGGCCCATTAGCTTGGGGAGCTGACAAATCACCAGGGGCGCTGAGCCGCACACACCACTCGGCTTTAAAGAAGCGATGGGGTCGTTACTAGCCGATTATCCCAGACACACAATCACTCACAGGGCCAGTGGTGGTGGCTGCTGACGCTGGAGGAAGAGAGGGTGGGGGCGGGGGCCCCAGGAGGGGGCAGCGGGTGGGGGGGCACTGGCATAATTTGGAGATCACTCATGTCGATTCTGCAAATTCAATAAAGTGCAAGGGAGAGCAGGGAGCGGGAGAGGGAGAGTGGGGGGATAATTTGGGAAGAGAAAATTGCAGCTGTGACAAGACGTTTATCATTCGGAAGCTTTAATTCTATTGAAATGGCAGCTGCTGGGCTCCGGGGCACAGAGCAGCCACAGAGGAGGAGGGAGCCTGCGAAAGGGGGCGATGGTGGTGGGAGGGAGAGGGGTCCCCACCCTGGTCCTTCTGGGAGCAGAAGGTGGCAGAAGCAGAGGGAGAAGGAAGTGCTGGGCCCTGAGGGTCCCAAGTTGTCACCCACTCTGCAGCATGGAGGGGCCACCACTTCCTGGGTCCCTAACAAGGCAGCCCCTGCCTCCTGCGGCTGCAGAGTGGCAGGAGGTGGCAGGCTGATGCAGGACTCTCCTATCTGGGGCTCCAGGGTCCCCCACACCCCTTTCCCACTTTCTTCTTCCACTGCCCAACCCACAAAGGGCTAGGGGGTCCTGAAGCCCCCTCCCCCACCCCAGCCCCCAAGGCTCAGGCTCCATGGCAACGGCCACGCAGACAAGGAGGCGTCTGTCAGCGTCATTTATCTCTGACATCATCAATCACCGGTCACCACGGCAACATCCATGATTCAACACAAGAGGGTCTCCCTGTCCAGCCCTCCCTTCTCCCTCCATCCAGCCTCAGCTGAGCCCAAACTGGAAACCCCCGCCCCTCTGGGATCTGAGAAGTCCCAGTTCTCTCTTCCAACTCGGGAGCCCAGGCTCCACCAATGGACAATGGCGTTTAGATCCCTGTGCCAGCCGCACCCTCCCCCCAGCACACACACGCGAGCGCACACACACACGCACACTGGCACCCCTCAGTGCAGGCCCCTCCCTAAGATGCGCAACCCAACGGGACCTGGGGGTGCCTCTGAGGCCTGCCGCAAAGCCAACCAGGGCCTGGAAGCCAGCTGGCCTGGAGCAGGCACACAAGCACACGTGTGTGCGATCACACACAGCCAGCCATGTGCAAACAGGAACAGCTGTTTGCACGTGGACACATGGCCAGCTAGATGCACAGACAGGTCGCTGCAGCTGTACATAAACCATCCTTAACCACGAGCCCACACACCGCAGCACAGGTGTGCAAGCTCACATCCCTGCACACACACCTCCCCCGCATCCCTCAGCCTTTAGGAGCATCACGGCCTGCCTAGCTGTGGCCCAGCCCGGCCTGGCCCTGGCACTCACATTCTTTGGACATGCCCACTTCGAAGCACTTCTGCAGCCGGCAATACTGGCAGCGGTTGCGGGTCACCTTGTTGATGATGCAGTTCTTGTCCCGGTGACACGTGTACACCATGTTCTTCTGGATGCTGCGGCGGAAGAAGCCCTGAGTATGGAGGGGAGGGAGACAGATCAGCCACACCCACAGTGGGAGCTGTGCAGTCTGTGGCCTCGGACAGGGGCGCAGAAGGCCAGGCCACTGCTACCCCGAGCCTTTGGCTGGGACCTACCTGAGCAGGCCAGGTAAGGGGGAGAAGGGCCCACCTACGTGATACTCCCAAAGGAACCCCAGCACCTGCCTCTACACTGTGGGCAGGCAGGGCCTCCCTGCAGCCCGCACCCACAGACCCCGCTCCTCCCTCCTTGGGAAAAGGACGGCAGGGCCGCGAGTGCATCAGGAAGAGGGGGAGAAGGGGCTAGATGGGAAAAACGCAGAACTCCGGAGCCCACAGCCCTGGATCGGAGCCCGGGGAGAAGGCACGCAGGAAGAGGCCGTGCAGGGACACGCAGGGGCTGGCCAGAGGGGTGAAGACACACACCCTCTCGGGAACAGTTGCCAGCCAGGGAGATGTGCACAGACTGATCCCAGGTGGACCGGGCTGGCTGGGGCTTCATGCACAGGCTGGCCAGAGACAGGCTGACAGGCCAGGGACAGACCAGAGACAACCAGTCAGGACAGGCAGACACACACACTCTGAGACCTTCTGCTTTGCCCTTGATCTTGGCCCTATACCTGGGAACAGCCAGCCCAGGCTGAGGGGCAGTCTGGAGCCCAAGTCCCCAAACTGCATGGTTTCAGAGGCCCAGCCTCGGGAAGAAAAAGGCACAGAGGCCCTGGCCCTGGGAGACAAGGAGGAGAGGCCATGCCTGCAGCCGCAGGAAGGCGGCCACCACATCTGCACCCCGCAGCCTGAGGCGGGCGAAGGGAAACCCTGCCCGACACTGGGCAGCCCACAGCCCGAGCATCCGAAGGTGAGGCCAAGGCGAGGCGCCTGCCCTAACTGCCTCCTGCCAGGCCGCCATGGGGAGGTTCAGGCAGGGCCACCGGGGGCAGGCCTCCTGGGTCCCCAGCCAAGAGCCTGTTGGCAGCCAGCTCACCATGGCAACCTGGGCAGCGGTGGCAGCGCAGACTCACGCCCCGCCAGCTGGAGGATGGAGACATGGAAAGGAGCTCAGGCAGGAGGGGACCTCCCTGGTTTGGGGGCACCCTGCTCATCTAGGGAGGCTCTATCGCAGGCTTCCTCTCCTCCCACGTTGCTGCCACCTCCCACGGAGCCACAAGGGCAACAGCCTGAGGGACACTCCCTCCACCCCCAACAGCAGACTCCCAGGACAGGGCAGTGGGGACATCCCATTAATCTAATCAGGACCGTCTGTCCCCATGACTCGACTCACCTTGCAGCCCTCGCAGGCGCTGACCCCATAGTGGTACCCTGAGGACTTGTCTTGACAGACGAAGCAAGGCTTGTAGATGCGGGGGAGCGGGGGCGGCGAGGGGGGGCTGGGCACGATCTCTTCGGAACTGCTGCTCTGGGTCTCGATGGCTGGAGGGAGCAGGGGCCCGCGGTTAGAGACCCAGGTTGCTCTCCTTCACACCTGCCCATCCCACCTCCTCCCAACCTCTCCCAGGAGCCCCTCCCAGCCTCCCAACCTGGGGCCAGGAACGCAGCCTCAGGAAAGCTGGCGCTCCCCAGCCAGACTTGGGAATGAGGCTGCCAATGAAGCCATCAGCACCCCATCACCCCCACCTACTCTCCCAGGACCCCACCTTCACACCCAGAAAGATCAGATGATAAACCGTCACATTTGTGTGGATTTGCCTGCAGACACGGCTATCCCTGGGCAGTGGGGGTGGGAGCCAGCCTGGTTCTAAAGCCCGGCCCCTGCGCGGCCTGGACCCACCTCCCCCAGTTAGGAAGGGGTTAAGGCCCGTGAGGAGGGAGGGACAAGGACACAAGCTGGGGGCAGAGGAAACTGGGGTCAACAGGATATTCAAAGCCGGCCACTCCCCCACCCCCTCGGCTTCCGCTCCCCCTCCCCTCTCTGACAGCAGCCACAGCCCCTCCTCCACCCAAACAATCCCCTGGCTGGGGACTCAAGGCAGGGTGTGCAAAGAAAAGTCGCAAATGCTGGGGCAGAGCAGGCAGGGACTCCCTGATAAGCAAGGGGGCCCCGCCTGCAGACAGGGAAAGGAGTCCCTATGGGCCCCGGAAGCCCCGTCCTCTGGGTGCCCAGTCTGGGGGCAGCAGCATGACAATGGGGGTCTGTTCCCATCAATGCTCTGTCTGTCTGGCCTCCGCACTACGTCCGGGTTACTGCCCCCTCTCCTCCTGTGATTCAACTCCAAGAGGGCAACCAGGAGGGCTGACCCAGCCAGCAGGGCGGCCCTCACTAGCCAACCCTCCCCAGTGCCTGGCCCCATGCCCACCACCCCAGGCAGAACAGGGTGGGGGGCGGGGGGTGGCATCTGTGCCTTAAGCCCGGACAGCTGGGGTTGAACTGTGCTGGAAGGAGAACTGTGAATACGGCACCCAGACCCCCAAAGGGCCACCCAGGACCCTCCTGAAGCCCCTGCCAAGTCTACTTGTCCAAAGACAAGGAGCACCAAGCAGGCCTCCCCAGTAGGCAGATTCTTACCTCCTCCCACACCCCAGAATCCTGCCTAGTCTCACCCCAAACTCCAGCACTCAATGTTCTGGCATTCAGGATCCTGGACCACGTACCTTACAGCCACGAGTCACATGGCCCCAAAGTCCAAGGAACAGAGAAAAGAAGCACCTGGACATGGGGGGAGCTGCATGCTACCACCACCCCCCTTACCTGCAAACACACCACAGACCACCAGGCCGTCAGTGATGGAGCAGCCAGGCCCACAACCTTGGCACTGCTTTCCTGGCTCCTCGCAGGGCCTGGGCACCACTTCCCTGGTCAGCCTGGCTGACCGGCACCACTGTGTCCCCACACCCCCATGCCTGCCCAGAGAACAGACCACAGCGGAGGGCCAGTGGGTGCCCCCGGCCTCTTCCCTGCCCCCAGTACCTGGCCGCCTGTTCCTCACCCCAACACCAAACTGCCAGCCCCATGTCCCCACACCCCGCTCTCCGAGAGGCCAGACAAGCAATCAGACAGGCGAGAGGCCTGAGAACAGCTGCTTTGGAGGGCAGGGTTGGGGGGCCGGGGTGAGGCCAGGAGGCAGAGGGGTGGGTGACAAAGGAGCCCTTTGTCGCGCTAACTTTTTTCCAAGACGTAAAAGAAGTAACAATAGACAATCCAGACTGCCTGGGGAGGGGCGAGGGCGTCAAGGACACGGGTGTGGGGGGCTGTGGCCTCAAATCCCAGTCGGCTGGCGTTCCAACAAGCAGAGAGGAGGCACTGACCTGCCGCCCCTCCCCTCCCCATCAGCCCTTTGCCCTGGGTCAGCCTCTCCAAGGCCCCACCTCTAAAACGGACCAGGCTGGAGGGGAGAACAGGACAGGGGAGCTTTGGGGTACAGAGTAGGGAGAGGGGGGAGGGCATGGGGAGACACCCTGGATACCAAGACGAGAGACAGACAGCTCCAAGGTCAGAGTCAGACTAGCAGGGCAAATGCCTGCAGAAATTTGGAGCGCAGGCAAAGTCCAGAGCGTGTTTATAGAACTGAAAGAACGTGCATTTTAGAATTGCTTGCTAGGCCAGGGGAGATGCCCCGATGTCGGGGCTGCAGTTTAGGCTGAGGCCCTTCTTCCGCCCACGCAGCAGTGCTGGCTGCTAGGTTTCGAGGCTACACCTCAGGCACATCCCACCTGTCACCCAGGGAATGGAGCCGAGGTTTCCCAGTGCGTCCTTTGGGCCCAGTCCCCATCTCCTCAGGCCTCCAGCCAGCAGCTCGGGAAGGCCTGAGGCACTCTGGGACCCTCACAGCCTCTGCAAGAAGTTAAGGACAAAGCTTCAACTAGGCCCACACAACCCAGGGGCAAGGACCTCCACGGCCCGGCCCCTCCCCGCTCACCTCCCTCCCCAGAGGCCCCAGCCCACAAATCTCTCCTCTTCCTGCAGAAAGACCTGGGCTGGAGAAGCACCACACCTTCTCGGCTCAAAGTCCCAGCGCCCGGAGCAGGACTGGCACTGGCCCAGGAAGCCTGGGTCCCCTTGGGCGCTGCCAGGGCGCCCCTCCCCCGCTCCCCTCCTGGCGGGCAGGAGGCGCAGAGCGCCCTGGATTCCCCACGCCCCAGAGCCGTTCGCAGGCTCACACAAGGGGCTGGTTTCCTGGAGGAGATCAGCAGGAAATCAGCCGGGCCCCTGGCCAGCGGCTCCCCTCCCAATCCAGCTGGCGCCTGCTCCTCTGCAGCTCCCCTTGCAGCCCCTGGGGAGGGATGGGAAGGGGGCGCAGGGCCCTCAGTACTGCCTTTCCTGGGGGGGGGGGCGGTGGCTCGGTGCAACTCAGCAGCGGAAGAAGGCCCCGGGCCCAGCGGCCGGCGATAAGCATCTTTCCTCCCCCCGCCCCCCCAGGCCCCACGTGCTTTACATTCTTGGACGTCTGGGCGCGGGGCAGAGGCGTGAGCAGCGGAGATTGGGGGGGGGACAGATGAGGAACCACATCCTGTGTACCCCTTGTCCTCTAGTGCCCCCAAATGGGAGCTCTGGGGAAGGTGGCCACGTCCCCAGGGCAGAGGAGGTCTCTTCTCAAAGCCAGCCCACTGCCCCTTCCCACCTTGGGTGGAGGAGGCAGGAGTGGAGAACTCTTGAGGGGCTGGGACCTGCACACAGGCCAAGGCAGTGCCAGCAACCCTGTAGGCTTAGACAAGGTCTAGCCCGCCCCTGGCCTCCAAGTCTTCCAGTGCCTCAGGACCCTCCCCTGCTAACCGCCTTGGGGGCTGAGCCCACTGGCACCCCACCCACATACACAGACACCTACACACACTGTGGGCCCAGACAGGGTGTGGGGGGCGGCCTCCACTTCCCCACGGCCTGCCTCACCAAACCTGGGGACTCAGGGAACTCTGGGACTCCACGCTCCTCCCCCTTCCCCCTGGGGCCAGAAAGAGCTGAGCTACCCTCATGGGCAAAGGAAGAGAGAGACAGGGCTGGAGCTCAAGCTCTCCCAACACTGCTTCACCCCAAGTCCTCTGGAAAAGACAGCCAAGGTGGTGGAGGGGGTGACCCTGGAAACCCTGTCCCAATTACCCACTGGGAGGGGTGGCACCTTCCTCCAGCTCTGGGTGGGTGGGAAGGTCCGGGTACCATACCCCTCACCCCTCCATTTTTGCCAAAGTCAAACTAAGCTCACACCTCGGTCCCTCCCACTGTCCTCAGCCTGCAGCCTCCCAGCCTATCCACCCCAGAAGGCAAAGGTCAGGGGACAAGACAAAAGCAAAGACTGGGGTTAAGGTGGCTCTGGGAGGGGCAGTGGTGGGGTGTCTCTCGTCTCCCCTCTTAGATCAAAGGGGCTGGGGGTTGCCCTCAACCCTCTCCCATCTGCCAGGCCCCAGGAGACCCACTCCAACCCTCCTCCCTGGCTGGCGAGGGGGAGCCGGGAGGTTCCGGAGGGTGGGAGACGCTCCGGGAAGAGCTGAGCCCTGAGGGAGCAGGGAAGAAACCGGAGCCTGGTAACAATAACCCCCCAGGCGGAGAGCCAGCCCCGTCCCACCCAGGTACTCGGCCGCTGGCCGGGTGTGAACACACCCAGAAGTGCACCGCCCCCCTCGCAGCTCCCACAGTGCACTGAGCCCCTCCCCCACCAGAGGAGCCTAAACCCAGGCAGGGGACAGTGAGGACAGGTGAGCAGGCTGCCAGGACTCCAGGGTTCTCCTCAGTGCCCCTCTTCGGAAGGGACAGTCCAGTACCTGCCCCTATACCCAAGTGAACACAGAGTAACAAAAGGACACGGCTGGGGTGGGAGGGGATGTATTCATTTCCACAGTAGCCCCACACCCGTAGGAAAACACACTCACCCCCCAGAGAACCCGGGGAAGGATGAGGGGGAGGAGGGTTCTTCCCGCCAGAGCAGCTCTCCCCTCCATTCCTGGACAGAAGCCTCCAAGGTGCCAGCCAAGTGTCTAGGGCCAGGACTACACCCTGACGGACAGGTGCCCCTCCTCAAGACGGAAGGGTCGCTTCCGATGGCAGAAGGGTGTCTGATGAAGTTGCCCCTTCCTGCCACACCCCACTGCCAACACCAAACATACCCTGCGCACCTCCGACGCCCACTCGAAGGACACAGGGCAAGGGCTGGGAGCTGGGGGGGAGGTCCCTCCTCCTCAGGCCAGACAAGCCCTCAAGCGGGACCTGTACCCCACCCTCCAGGATTCGAGAAAGGACCACTCTGCTGTGAAGCTACCGGATTCCCAGCAAGATGATAGAAAGTGGGGCAAGGGGCTTCGTTTTCCCTCCAAGAAGTGTTAGGATAAATGAACAAATGTTTCCCGAAGGGAGGAAGCCCCAAAGTTTCTCAGCCCTGACATCACAGAACCAGTGCTTGTGGCTACTCCAGGAGTCCAGCCGTGCAGCAAGGGGGCCGCGGCTTCAGCAAGAGACAAGGGGAGCTGCAGGGGAGAGACAGAACCCCACCACGCCCCCAGGCTCGCACCCCCCGCAGGTCCGAAAGCCCCGCTGCCCACTCCCACCCGATACAATAGGAGAGGGGCGGCTGGTACCTACAGTGGTTCGAGCCATTCCAAAGCGGAGTCCGCAGCGGGGTAGAGTAGGGGCCGGGGGCGGGGAGCCCCTTCTCCGGGAGCAAACAGGCCCGGTTCTGGTTATAAAAATCCACCACCAGGAAGGGGTTGGGGGTGGGGGTGAGCCCCCCCACTTCTACACTCTCATACATCTCAGCAAAGACAAGCGGTCCAGGCGGGGAAGTCGTGAGCGTCGCCTCCCTCACTCCGCCGGCGGCGCCATCCGAGGAGAGCAGCTGGGGGCGAGGGGCGCGTCGCCCCCGCCCGCCCCGACTGGCGACCCGGGCGGGCGGCCGCCCTCCGCCCGGAATCCCGCGTTCCCGTTTAAGTCCGCCCGCTGCTCCGCCAATCCCAGGTGAAAGGCGGGGAAGTTGTGTGTGGTGTGGAGCGAGGGGGGGCCCTCGGCTTCCCCGGGGAACGCCCGGCCGAGCCCCGGAACTCGGCGGCTTCACCTCGAGGGGTCTCCCGTCTCGAGTCTCATGGTGTCCGAGGCTGAGTCCGGCGGCTCCCCAAGAGCGCCGGGCGGGGGCGGGATCAACGCGGGAGGCGGGGGCTCACCGAGCACTTCCTCCTCCCCGCCGGGGCTCCCGGGCTTCTCCGGGCGAGGACACCGGCTGGGGGGTGGGGACCCCGCGCGGCCCCGCCTCCGCCAGGCCCGGCGCTGGGGCTCGGGCGGTGCGCGCCGCCGGCCCCCACCCCCAACCGGAGCCCCGCTCCCCTGCGGTCCCACCCCCTTTCCTCCGCCCCATCCCGTTCAGGCACCACCCCCAGGCTTAACCCTTTCCCCGCGGGTCTGGCTGCTGCCGGAGACGCAGGGACTGAGACCGAGAGGCGGGATGTGGATGCGCTAGTGGGGGGAGCCTGGGAAGGGGGAGGAGAGAAGAGGAGACGGAAGGGAAAAGGCTCTAGAGGAGTGCGCCGAGTACGGACGGAGGCCAGGCACAGGGAGAGGAGGGGGTGTGCGCGAAGGCCAGGACGGAAGAGGGGCTGACGTTTCCCCCAACCCAGTTCCGGCTCCCAGCCTCCCCCGTGGCTTGGTCGTTCCCTGAACCGGCGCTGTCAGGCGGGGGAAGTGTTGGTGCTAGGAGAGGGGTGGTCCCGGTGTCCTCCCCTAACACACCCCCACCCAGCCCGGGCCTCATTTGCCTAATGCAATGCGGCTGAACTCTCGCTGAACTCGCCTGGCGGCGCCTCACCTCCGGGTGACCCACCCACCGCTGCCCGTGACATCACCCGCTCACCAGCCCGCCCGCGGGGCTCGCCTGCCGGCCCCCTGCCCAGCTGGGCTGGGCCAGCTTCCCCGTTGGCGCGGAGAGGCGCCGCGGGAGGTGAAGGGCCGGGGTGCGTGCGGCCAAGTGTTAGCGCCACGGACGCGGCATGCCGGGTGTCCCGGGTGAGACATTGTGCAGCTCAGGCGCTGCGTCGGATTGAGACACCCGGCTTGTGTCATTGTCTGTGACATCATGCGTGACTGGCCGCCCGCCCGCCGGAACCCGACACTGCAGCACGGGTGCTTCGGCAAAGACGCGCGCAGCCGGGGCTCCCCTCCCCACGCTCTGCGTGCTTCCGGTGAGCAAAGCCCCGCCCAGGGTGTCTCCCAGCCCCGGAACCAGGATCGGCACCCCCACCGCACAGTCCAGCCCTGGAGAGATCAAAGGACGGGCTGGTGCCTTCCAACTGACCACTTCCTCCTGGAAGCCCTGGAGATGCCTGTTCATTGGAAGAAAGGCCTACGTTGGGTGGGTCCCTGAAGCAGGGGATGCCCCTGGAGGAGAGTGGATCCCACGGCTCCCTTTGACCCTGCAGCAGAGCTCCCCGATTCCGAAAGGGGATAGGAATTTACATGCTTCCCAAGGACATTCTTCTAGAAGCCAGATTCTTAACATGTGTATATTGTCATTGAACCCTAACAGCGAGACCAAGAGAAAAGTGGGCACTATTCCTATTTTACAGCAAGGCTTGGGGGGTTGTCCAAGATCACACTGCTAATAAAGGGTAGTGCGTTTGAAGTTTCTGACATCAAAGCCCATATTCCTACCATGCCAGGCCAATTCAAGGGGGGAAAAAGTATTTCTGAACACCTCCTATCTGGATACTCTGGGGAGCCTGCCCTTGCAGACCTTATGAACCAACAGCCATTAAGCAAATATTTGTGTGTGTGTGTCAAACTGTGATCATTGGTGTTATGATACAAATATTGTGCACTTTGAAGGAGAGTTAATGTAGGTGTTGATGGGTCGGGGAAGAGCAGAGCAGAGACCTAGTCGGTCAGGCAAAGCATTGGAAGGAGTGCAGTCTCAGTAAAAGAAAGCCCGTGCAAAGGTCCTGGGTTTATAGAAGTGGATGAGTTCATTCAAGGTACTGACAGAGGACTAGGGAAGATGGGGTGTAAAATTCCAGAGGGAAAGGGGCATGAGACCAGGCTGGAGAGGGGGGCGGCGGCCAGGCCAGGTGGGCTTGTTGGCCTAGGTTAGACTTATCCGACAGGCAGGGAGGACCCACAAGAAAATTCCAGGCAGAGGAGAGGCAAGATCTGGGTGAGCGTCAAAAGACCTCTCGCAGCTCGCTGTGTGAAGAACACTGTGGAGGAGGGCTCGAGAGACCAGCTGGACGCTACACAGCACACGATGGGGGTGCAGTCTAGGAAACTGGCAGAGCTGACAGAGGAAGGTAGATTCTTGAAACTTTTTAACAACAGAATCAAAGCAGGGTGAGTGGGGGCGGGAAGGGAGATCTCCAAAAGGACTGCCCTGTGCCTGGTGCAACAGCACAGTCCTAGACTGGAAAGTACAGGAGTCTATTGGGCTGCTGGACAAGTGGGTGTGGGGCGCCGAAGTGAGGGCTCACCTAAGTGAGGTCTGGGGCGGAAGGCAAGCCTTGGCGGCGAATGAGATTGCCGGGGAGGACAGCGGATGCTTCCACAGCCCATGGTATCTTTCCTCCCAAATGATGTAGCTACTAGGCCCCAGTTAGGCACTAGGCTCTGAGTTCACAGCTGTGAAGTACTAAGGGATCGGAGGCTGTCCCTGCTATCAAAAGACCTGGGGATAGGGGAAACATCTCCCAAATGATTATAGCTCATGGCAGGAACTGGGGGGGGGGGGTCACTTCATGGTAGAGTTGAGTGATGTGAGAGAAAAAATAAGGACCCACAGCATTCAAAGGAGGGAGGGAGAGTGTGGTGAGTTATGGGGAACATCTCTGAAAGTTTCTGGGAACAGGCTGGATTCAAGACGTCCCTTGGGCCCTACACAGGCAGCTCAGTTGGTTAGAGCATCATCCTGATATGCTAAGGTTGCGGGTTCTATCCCTGGTCAGGGCACATACAAGAAGCAACCAATGAATGCATAAATAAGTACAACAACAAATTTATGTTTCTCTCTCTCTCTCTAAAAACACCAATGAATTAATTTTTAAAAATGTTTCTTGAAGGACGGACAGGATTTCCGGAGCTGTAGAAGGGGAAAAGCCGGGGGTGAGATGCCTGTTCTGGGCAACGACAAGGTCGTGGCACAAGTCAGAGCAGAGCACAGTGTCCTGGGGCAGCGGGAGAAGAGGGGAAAAGTGAAGGCCAACCCACTGGGTTGGGGGGGGGGGGACTCCATGGCAGCCGCCCACAGACGCAGAGTCTGCCCCCCTCTGCTGCATCACCCGCAGCTCCTCTCGGCCTGTGTGTCCACCAGCTCGTCCTCGGCAGGCGTGGGCCCGACTGGACTGGCCCTCAGCTGGGCCAGGCAGGGCCCACACCGGTCCCCAACCTTGTCGCGAGAGGGTGAGCAACCGGGGACCATGAGGCTCTGAGCCAGCAGACAGTGGGTCCGAGCACAGGGGGGCCGTCCCCCAAGACAACTGTTGGCTCCACCAGCCCCTCATTATCACTGTGTATCACTTCGAGGGTACTTTTTTTTTTTTTAATCCTCACCCGAGTACACTTTCATTTGCTTTTTTTGAGAAAGAGAGGAACGGAGAGAGAGAAACGTCGATGTGAGAGAAGCACCAATTGGTTGCCTCACACACGCCTGGACCCAGAATCTGCACAGGGACTGGGGATCAGGTCGCAGGCATCCAGACCAGGGATGAACCCACAACCTAGGCATGTGCCCTGACCAGGAATCGAACCTGCCACTTTTAGTTACAGGATAATGCTCCAACCACTGCAGGCCAGGGCAAAGGCACTTGAAGCTCACCCAGGCCCTCACCAGCAAGCAGGTCACTGTGGCCTCACAGCAAGTCCCCAAGCCAGGGGTGGGCTCGGCGTCTTGCTAAAGAGGAGGAAACAGGCTCAGAAAGGCTGGGTGGCCTGCCCAAGGCTGAACAGGAAGAGCTGCTCTTTAACACTGCTGGCCACAGGGGCATCGGTGCGCGGGCTGGTTGAGGGTCCCAGCAACCCAGTAGTCAGAATGGGGAGGGGAGGGCCTCTATTTCTGATCTGGCCACCCCGGGAGACCCCGCTCCACGGGCTGTGCACAGACTCCATGAAGAAGGAGGAGGAGGAAGAAGACAGTGTGGGCACCGCCCCAAAGTAATTTGAAGAAGGGAAAAGCTTCCTCTTTCCACAGATGCTACTACCCCTGAAGGGTAGTCCGGGCCAACATTGGCCCGTGCCCACGGTTACATGGCCCTAGGCTTGGGGTGGACACAATGTCTCAGGCCTCAGCTAGTCTAAGAGGAGGACAGTATTCCTTCCCTGAGTCTCCTCCCCCAACCCGTGCTGGGAGCCCGCCTAGGAGGGGCCTGTGCATTACTCACGCTGCCAGATAAAAGGTGAGGGGCCCTATTTTCATTCGAAACTCCGTCCACTGTCTTTTAGCTGACTCTACATTTTGGACCCCAGGAAAGGCCAACGTAGCAATACCCCCCACCCCCCGCTGGGCTGTCCCTCCTATTGTGGGGAAGAGTAGGCAGGAGGAAGGGAGGGAGGACGCAGACAGCAAAGGGGAGGGAGTGGCAGGGAAAAGGAGGAGAAGGGTACACCCCCCACCCACCCCCATGTCTCCCCAGAGTCCCACCCAGATCCTAGGGCCATTCCCCAGTTTCTAGGTGCACACAGTGAATATGAGGATGGAAAGGAAAAGTCTAAGCCAGTCTTGGGGTTCCCATTCCCTGATCCTCTGCTGATTGCTTCCAACTTCCCTGCCCCCAGCCCATTGAAACAAAATAGGAACATGAACCAATGCCTTTACACGCTGCGCTGTTCCTACAGTGTCTGTCTGGAGGTGGGGAAGGTTGCCTGCTGAGCCCTGCAAACGCCCAGGGCTGCAGTGGGCAGGTTGGGGGTGAGGATGGGTGTGAACAGATTGTATCCGCAACTTCCAGGACAGGATGGAGATCTGGCTCTGGCCTCCCATAGCTCTCTCCCTGCCTCCAGCCTTCAGGATCCAAAACAGAGAAGAGGGGGCGAGGCTCCGGGCCGGGGGCTTCCCGCGCCCCCTAGTGGGGAAAGGTGGGAGTTCTAAGGCAGAAGCCATGGGGGAAGGGGTTTCAACACGGGCACTGCTCCCCCTCTAGGTCTCCCGGCACCAGGCGTGCCACCTGAAATACCCTCGCGCAAATGCCCATCTGGATGTTGAAACAGTCCGGTCTTCCAGGTCACTGACCCCAGGCACAACCCACACCGGAGCCGCTTCCTCCTGTGTAAATGGAGACGATGTCCTTCTCCCGAGACTGTGGGGACTAAGATTTGTAAACCAGAGACAAAGTCCCCCCAACACAGTAGGTGCTCCACAGATGCTAGCAACCTGTTCTCTCCAACTCCCACCTGGAGGCCCAGGTCCCCTTCCATGGTCACGAGAGCTGTACCCCAGCAATGAGACAGCAGTGACTGCAAGCACAGCATGCAGCTGAGCGCTCGTCGTGATGACCTCACGTAGATGCTCTTGCCTAGTCTCAGCCCTCTGAGGGGCTCCTGTCCAGCGTCACAGCCCAGGAGCCCTGCTCACAGAGAGGGCACCAGAGTCCTTGCGGACAGAGCCTGAACTCAAACTAAGCTGCCTACACAGCCTCCCGCCCTGTGGAATGCCTGGGGGGAGCAGCGCAAAAGGCAGGTTAGTTTCCCCTCCCCTAGCTGATAAGAATTAAAGACCTTTCCCTCCCCAAACACACAACATAATCCACAGACCACTCCCCCTTAAACACTCAGTGCTCTAAGTCACCACCCCCTCCAGCACACAAGCCAAGTGACACCCTGTCCTCAGCTCCTCCGGATTTGGTTCCCCCAAAACACACTCAGCTCTGTGATCCACTTACCCAATACACACAAACCATTAACTCCCTTCCCCCCACACACCCAGCCTTGACCTCCCCACCCCTAAAACACACATAATCCTGACCCTGTCCACCGTGCACACAGAATCCAGCCCTTCACAATAAACACCGGTCCTCAGAAGGGACTGAGCCCCGGGGCGGGGCAGGGGTATGGGTCCTGTACCGTCTCTGAGACCTCCCACTCTGGCTCCCCGAGAGGCGATGATAGCAGGACAAATACCAAGCCCCCCACCCCACAGTAACCTGGAGAATATTTATGTCACTCCATAGGCCACTGGGTCTCTGAAGGGTACACCCAAGACACCCAAGGTTCAGGCACCTCCTGACTTGGGGAGAGGGAGCCTTATCAGCAAGGTTTCCTACAGAAGTGTGGCAGAGGAACGGAGCCCATCATTGCTCCCTGCAGGAATGGGGGCACACATGTCCACCTCTCCTAGGAAGTCCCAGGCAGGGAGAGCAGGGAGGGCGAGGCTGCCTCCATCCCCCACATGTGTGACTTTGGCTTGTCCTGCTCCGACGCCCGGAGCTGAGAGCTGGGCCCCCCAGCCCTGCACAAGAAGCAGGGGGATGCCCCTGGTCCCAGAAAAGGGGGAGGTGAGGGAGAAGCTCAGAAGCTGAGGATCTGGGCAGGAAGAGAAGGTGTTGTTTACTAGGAAGGGGAGAGGGGCAGGGAAACCCACAGGCTCACACAGGGAGGGGGCAGGAAGGGGCATTGCCCAACCTGGGTGGAGAAAGCCAGAGAAGCCTCTACTTGCCTGAAATGTGAGCACCCCACCCTGGGGGGAAAGGTTACCAGGGTGGGAAGTAGGGACCCGGAAGCCCTCTCCACCCACCTCTAAGAAAGAGGAAGAAGCTTGCAACATTCACAGGGCAAAGTATTCACTCTTCTGGCACCGGACAGGGCAAGGCCGGGGGCCAGGCCCCCGACCCCTCTGGGACTCCAGGCCCCAGGTGAGCAGCATGTCTGGGACGCTGTCCCCATCACCAGGGGAAGGACAAGATGTCCATAGGCACCAGGCTATGGCCCCCTGCTTCCTCCTCCCTAGAAAATCCCATCCTGGCAGGAAGCAGACGCTCCAGCTACTCAAATGGAAATATGAAGCCCAGTCCTCGTAGATGCAGCAGCTACCCCACACGGCTACTGGGAACCCCAGCCACAGCCGCTCAGTCCCCAGCAACCTCGAACCCAGAGCCCAGCCTCTCTGTCACCTGGCACAGACGGGAAGGCCAGGTCAGAATCGGGTTCCTGACTCCCAGGTCACTCTGCCACCCACCTCCCACCCTACGTGAGGAGGACAGAAGACAGAGGTGTGAGGGGGGCGGAGGAAACTGAGGCAGCATCTGAGTGCCCCTCACTCCAGGGCTCGGGATGGGGGCCTCAAGGAGTACAGACATAGCGCTCCTACTGCCAGCAGCTGTGGGGCCTGGGAGGCAGGGGCCACGGCAGGGCCAGGGGAGGCGATCCAGGAAGCAGCGGTGGCGGTGGGCACCGGGCCAGAGCGGGCAGTGAGGCGCCCAGCCAGGGCCTGCCCTGGGGACAAAGAGACTCCCTGGCTCTGGGGAGAGTGCACTGCCCCCGCACCGAGAAGGGGGCACTGACCCAGCCCAGCCAGGAGCACAGGGCGGCGATGCCAGGCAGCTTACCAGTGGCTGTGGGAGGGGCGGTGGGTGCCCGGGGCAGGGTGTTCAGTCCCTGCCCACCAGAGAGGTGGGACACGTTTCCCAGGTCAGCAACTGACCGGCCCGCCTGCCCGTCCATGGCCTATTCTGCTGCTTCCAACACCCCTCGAGCCCCAGGCCAGGCCCCGGCCCCCTCCTCCCGCCAGCCCTGGCCGGGCGCCCAGCTGGGCCCTGGGGGCCAGAGTTACTGTAAGCGGCCTGGCAGGCCCAAGGTCTGGACTCTGCCAGCTGGCCATAGCCGCCGCCACCTCCCACTACCTGGCTCAGCCAGCCAGGGAAGGGTACTCAGACCCCAGCCCAGCTAACAGGGGACCCCCGCAGCAGAGAAAGGAGGCGGAGAGAAAACACAGACCCCGCCAAGAGCGTGCACGTGTCCGCAGTCAGAGGCCAGGCCCGGCGCTCCTCCTGGGACATTCGCCCTATCCCAGGGCTGCTCCGGGGTCCCTCCCTCTCCCCTTCCCCACGGGGCAGAGCTGGCGGTGGGAGAGGGTCCCAGCAGCCTGCCCCTCTCTACTCCTTCCAGCCCTTTCCCTCGAGGCACTGGACGGGAGGGGGGGTCGCTAGGTGGGTGCTGCTCAGAGCGGAGCTGCCGTTTCCGCCAAATGACGAACTGGAGAGGCTTGTTTACCCGCCTGCAACCCCGGGGTCCAGTCCTTGGAGCTGTCTGTGAGGCTCTCAACCGCACAGCCCAGGAGAGGGCTCAAGGGAGCCACGACACAGCCTCGCCTCACCTCTCCCTCTGCGGCCCCCAACATCCAACACGACCGCAGGACCACCGCGTTTCATCCTCGAGCCCCTCCGACGATGGCCCCCCTTGTCCGGAGGAGACCTCGCCACTGCAGCAGAGCAGACACGCCCAGAGCCCGAGCCCGCGGCCTGCGGCCCCCCGGAGCTCGCCCACCGAGCCCCCCACCACCCCACTTACTGGCTGGGGAGGGCGTGCTGTAGCCGCTAACTGGAAGCTGGTGCTGGAGAGAGGTCAGAGCGCCTGGCGGGGAGAGTCCTCCCAGCATAGGGGGGAAGAAGAAGGCGTAGGGGGGCACCGGGTACCCATTGAGGTGCCCTCCCCCAGGTGTCGGGCAGGAGCTGCTGTTGCTGGCCATGCCAGGCAGCCACAGTCAGAAGGCAGGCGGGCAGTCTGGCAAGAGGCTCTGGCGGGCTTCAGGCCGCCCCTCCTTGGGGCATGGGGCCTGGGCCCAGAGGGGGTTTGGGTGGTCAGCCCACCCCCCCTTCTGTCCTGGAGCTGCTGCCCAAGGCTAGCAAGTTAATCTCAGCCTCCTGGAGCCCCCACTTTAGCTTGGGGCCAGGGGCTGGGGGACGTCCCAAGAGCCGGTCCTTTGGTCAAGCAGTTCCGTGAGCTGGCACTTTCCTGGGAAGGTCCAGAGCTGGCCTTCAGGACGCGGAAAAGGATGCCTCTCCTAGATGACCCCTGGGTAGGCGGCTGGGGGGGCCATGTCCTGTGATGCTGCAGAAAGAGGAAAGACAGGTGAGTGGGCACCGAAGAGCGGGCACACGGGCATTCCCCGTGGAGCTCCCCAACCTGGGCGGCCAGAGATTTTCCCGTGGCACCCGGCTGAGCAGACAGCTGGCACCATGCCTGGATGGCAGAGACAGCCTGGGAGCAGGGCCCAGACATCGCTGGGGGTGGCGGGACAGCGCGGCCAGGCTGGGGCGACGGGGACAGAGCTCAGCCTGCGGAGGGCCTCTCACCACAGTCCCGAGGGGACAGGGTCCGCAGTGACCCCCCACAGAGGCTCCCCGCAGCACAGGCAGGCAGCTGCGCTCCTTCCCCCAGTGTGGGTTACCTGAGGTCAAGATGCAGAGAATGAGGGCTGGAGGGCGAGGGAGGGGGAGGAAAAGCCGCTTCCCTAAAGCACTGGCACTTCTCAGAAAAATGACTCCTAAGCCAGGGGCCCCTCTTACACCACTTCCCCCCCCAATCCAAGCCCCAGCACCCCAGATGGGTTTGTCCCACAGGCCAGGGGAGGAGGCCTGTTTACATACATGAAAATAGGGAAATGTGAGCTAAGGGCTCCTGGGCATCACCCCCGTGCTTAACAGCATGGAGGGCCAGAGGGCCGGTGGTGTGTCTGGAGGGCGGGGACCGCACGGAAGGGGCGAGGGGGACTGAGCTCAGAGTTCACCACACCCCCCGTCTGCAAGAGCAGCATCCCTGGAGGGGCTGAGAGGTGGGGGCGGATGAAAGGCCAGATGCCCCCAAGCCGTGTGCACATGGACCCACACCCTGTTTGAACAGCTGGGACCAGAGGACACGCAGCACAGATAACTCCATGGGGCAGAGAGAGAGAGGAACCCAGAGACTCCGGGACACAGTGAGACAGACAGCAAAGAGAGAGCAAAAGAAGCAGATTCACAAGAGGCTGCTTTAAAGCCATCTGGGCTATGCAGAAGGATATACGTACACAAATGCATACCGACACATGTACGTGTACATATACATAGTATATACGTGAGAGAGAAAAAAAAGACAGACAGGGCCCTGGCTGGTGTGGTTCGGTGGGTTGCGCGCTGGCCTGCGAACCGAAAGGTCGCCAGTTTGATTCCTGGTCAGGGCACACGCCTGGGGTGCGGGTTGGGTCCCCAGCTGTGGGTGTGCGAGAGGCAACCGATTGACGTGGATGCTTCTCTTGCACATCGATGTTTCTCTCTCTCTTTCTCCCTCCCTTCACTTACCTCTAAAAAAAATGAATAGTATCTTTAAAAAAAAAACCACACCAGAAACACTGCCAATCAAAACCACGTGAGATACCACCTCACGTCCACTAAGATGACTATAATCCAAAAAGACTGGTAATAACAAGTGCTGGCAAGGATGTGGGAAGACTGGGACCCTCCTCCATTGCTGGTGGGAATGAAAGTTAGAACAGCTGCTTTGGAAAACAGGGTCGCAGCTCCTCAAAAGGTTAAACGGCGTTATTCTATAGTGACCAGCAACCTCAGTCCTAGGGATCCACCCGACAGAGACGGAAACGTTTGTCCACACGGACACCCGTCGGCATCACTCACAACAGACAAAGGGAGCCCTGGTGTCCGTCCACAGGGGAACACGCACATGAAACACGTGTATCCCCGCACCGGAATATTGCTTTGGCATCAAATGGAACAAAGTACTACACACACCACAACTACAACACGGATGAACCCTGACCGCCCTGTACCGGTTCTAAAAGGCCACACTGGGTCGGATTCAATGGACACGAAATGCCCAGAACGGGCAGGCCGCACAGACAGAAAGCAGACTGCGGTTACCAGGGACCGGGGTGTGAGTTTGAGGGAAATGGGAAGTGACGGCCGGGAGTAGGGGGCTCTCTGCGCAGCGAGGGAGATTCTCTAAAACTGATGGGGCGGGGCTGTGCAACTCTGAATACACTAAATCCAGTCCATCGTCCCTTCAACGGGTAAGCTTCACGGGACATGAATTACATCTCAATAAAGCTGTTAAGAAGAAGGGGGCAAGGGAAGAAAGGAAAGGAAAAAAACAGAGCCACAGAGACCCAAAATGAGAACAGTCCCCCATTCCAGCCCCCTCCCCCCACGCTCTGGCCACACCAGGTTCCAAGTCCCAGGCCCCAGGCTCAGACCCGGGGTCCAGCGGTCAAGCACAGGCCTGGGGAGGGGGAGGTCTGGCCAAGGCTGCTGTGGACGAGGCCAGCCGCGGCCTGTGTGTGGCTGAGGGAGGGGGATGCAGGGACAGGTACTTGCTAGGGAGGGGGTAGCTCTCCCAGGACCTTGTTAATGACTATGACTTCTATGGCTACTAGTTATGACGACCACCGGACGACCTCTGTCCTTACCCCTGAATGAGGTACCCCCTCCCTTCCCAGGCACCTGCGATTCCTTCCCAGGCTGAGAGAGCTGATGTCAGAGAGAGAGGAGCCCCACCCACTGGGCCAACTGCTGCCCTGGGCCCCCCACGCCCCTGTGGGGCCCCAGCCAACGGAACTCAGGCAAGGGAAGGAGGGGCTGGCTGAGCCTCATCAGCAACGACAGTCACACACACACACACCACACTAGCAGAGACTCCTGCACACAGGTCTACGGGAAGCATACGGGTGGGCAAGGCATGCCTGCACACCCAGCCTGTGTGTGGGGGGGGTGTGCACGGGAGAAGAGGGAACCTGAAGACTCTGCACACCTGGGCTCCACCACGCAGTGAGCGTGGCTCAGGGCATGCGCGCCCGGCCCCAGGGCACAGCTCCCTGCGGAAACAGCCACAGCCCCCTTGGCCTCCCAAGCTGTGTGCACCCTGGCCCTCACACAGCCAGGCTGGCCTCCGTACCCCCTCCCTGGGGTTCATAAGCACACAGCGGGGCGCCCTCCGAGAAATACTCTGGAGGATTCACATCTATACTGGCGCCTGCATCCCTGAGGTGAGGCCTTGCGGGCAGAGGCCCAGAAAGTCCTCCACTCCAGGCCCCAGGCATCCGGACCCAGCTTTTGGGGGGTTGGGGTGAGTTCAGTCAGTTGCCCCCACAGGAGACATAACTGCAGTTGCCTTAATGCTGTGACTTTGCCCGTCAGGAGTTTGAAACTGGACCAAACCTCCCCCCCACCAGACACATGCCTCAGGGGGGGGCTGGAAGTTCGCTCTGCCTGGCCCTGCGAAGCCTGCACGCTTTGGTGCCAAGTCACTCGGCCCCAGAGGGGGGCCTTCAGCAGCAGGAGGGGGTAAAGATCACAGAACCGGGCCAAGGGCCAGGCTGGCAAGAAAACAGGGCTGGGCAAGGGCATGGGTGACGGGCACAGAGCTGAAGAGCACAGGCTCCGCCTCAGAAGGTCCCTCTGGCGCCATGACCCTCAAGGAGACACCTGGGTCCCGGCCCCTGCACCCAGGGGTGGAGAAGACACCATCACAGAATCGAAACCAGCACCAGAGAAAGGGAAAACAAACTACCCACATCCAACCTCCACCCTATGCCCGCCGCCTCCACTGCCCACAGGCACCCTCCCTGGAGGGAGAGAAAACCACAGGCCCACACCTCCAATACACTGGGCACAGCCGAAGGGAGGGGACCAGAGCATCTGCCACCAGCCACACACCCCTGGCCGGTGGGGCCTCCCTCACCAAGGTGCCAGGGTCCCTCCCCAGGGCCAGGTGTCCCCAGCCACCCATTCGCTGTATTCCCCAGAGTCACACATCTAGAGGAAAAGGCAGCAGCCGGCTGAGCCCTGAGGATGGGAGAAAGAAGCAGAGGTTTGATGGGTCAAATCTCAGCTCTGCCACTCTGGGTGACCTTAGGCAAGTCACTTAAACTCTCTAAGCATCTGTTTATTTGCCTGTGGACTGCCTACCTCAACAACGGTTGTGTGATTTAACAGATAAAAGTCCTGGAAAGCACCTAGCACAGTGCCTGGCAGACAGGAGGTGCGGGGCGACCGGGTCCCGCCCTCCCCACACCCCTCAGCATCACCCAGCACCTCCCTTCCTTCTTCCCAACCAGGGTTGGCCTCTGTGGACGGCACCGGGCAGCAGAATCACCCATTTTCCAGGGTCTGCTTCCCCCAGACTGAGGTGAGGGATGTGGGGAGAGGGACACTCGGCGTGTGGGTGGAGGCCTGACCACAACCCTTTCCCAAATTCCCTTCTTTCATTTCACTAACCAAAAAAGGGAAACCTTTGGATTTGGGGAGGGTAGGAGCGGAAGAGAAATTGACCATTTCCTCCCCTGTCCTCTGGGGATAGAAGCCAGGGGTCCACAGACCCAGCTTTCCCAGCCCGACCCCCCCTTCACTCTCCTCTCTGCTCCGCAGGCTCCCCGCTCAGAAACCATGGTTCCCCCTGAACAGAAATCAGGCAGTCCCAGAGGGGCTGCGAGAAAGAAATCAGGATTGGGGAGCTTGTAAGAATGGGGGACAGGGGGTTTCCTAACAATTCTAGACAGTCAATGAATCATATGCAAATGACACCCAGAGCTCAAGCTCAGCTTGTGGGGGGTGTGGGCGGGAACCCCAGCCCTGGCAGAGACAAACACCTGGCCCCTTTAGACCCCCTGCCCCGCCAGGAGTGGGGCGGGGCGGGGCGGGGCGGGATGGGGCAGATTTCAAACCAGAACAGAGGGCTGGAACTATTTATAAACTTTCCAGGAACACACACACACACACACACAAAGCCACAACCTCTCCCTTCCCTCATACTCCTCAGTCTCCAGGCAGGGTTTGGGGAGGAGAGATGATCACTACTCCCTTTTTCCAGGGGTCCCCTGACTAAGGCTCTTACCCCTCTCCCCTGGACGCCCCCCACCCCCCACAGGCCCATGTTGTGGCCACTCGGGTCCTCTGTTTCCCTTCTGCTCACCAGGGTCTGGGCTGCAGGAAGACCAACCCAAGAAGGTGTGAGAAGGATCACCTGGACCTGGCTAGGACACGTGGAGGACACCTCTTCCCCCCCAGCCCCTTCAGAACCCCAGGCCTGCCTCGCTGGGGCTAGGTCTTGTTTGGAAACCTGCCCTGAGCACACACAGGCCCTGAGCAAGTCCTTGGCGGGGCTGGGGGCGGGCTGAAGTCCGGTGTCTTCCTCCGGATGCCGCCACTGCCCACCGTGTCAACACGCGCTGCTAGTTCAAGAAGAGTGAGTCCGAGGTCTCGGCAACTTGCGCCCCACCCAGCTGCAGGTCCTGCACCCGCTGCCCAGGCTACCTGACCTCCTGCTGCCACCGTCTCGGCGGTGACTGGGGAACGGGCAGAAAGGGCCACTGGACAAGCCCAAGCCCAGAACAGGCCAAGTTCTAGGAGGAGGAAATGGGGGTCTCTGATAGGCAGGGCAGCGCCCCTAACTCCTGCACCTCCAGGGCCCACCTCCCAGGGCCCCGTGGGAGCTGTGCTCAGGACCCCGAAGGCCGAGGCGGCTGCCCCGGTCCAGGGCTGAAGTCTCCCACTCTCCGAGCAGAGAGTAGGTGAAAGGGCAAGGGGCAGCCCAGGCCTCGAGGAGAGGGAGCAGCCCTGGGGAAGGCAGAAACGGGAAGAGGAAGAGATGAGCCAGCCTAGGCCGCAGCCAGACCACAGGAGTGTGGACCAAACAAAGGCAGCTCTGTCCGGGTAGGGGGACCAAAGGGGCGCAGACAGAAGGGGACCCCCCAGCTTGGAAACCACCGTCCTTGTACCCATGCTGGCACGGGGCTTCCCCCACCCTCACCTTGGCAGCTGCCCACTCAGCAGGGCCTCCGAACCTCCACTGTGTAGGCAGCACAACCCACTCACAACGGGGGCGCTGGACAGACGGAGGGCACAGGTAGCGTGTGTGCATGCGCGTACGCGCACATGTTGTGTATGTGTGTGTGCAGCTATGGCAATCCCCCATCCCCTCAGCTCTGCCCCACCCAGGGACTGCCCAGAGTCCGAATCCCAGTGCAGGCAGGCTGCGGGCGGGACTCAGTGGTACCAGCCCCCTCCTGGCCAGTACCCCTCCCTGGGGACCCAGGCTGCAGGGAAACCGGGAACGCCCCCCACTCCTGCCTCAGGATATCCTTTTGGCTCCGGCCCCAGACCAGGCCTGAGTCAGACTCTGCCCCGCCCCACACCCCTTCCATCGACCCCCCCAGGAACTTCCTACCCCACACCCGACTACTCAGTCGGGGCTAGAACTTGGGGGAATCTCTTCCCCTCTCCATCTCCAGTGAACGGAGAAGCCCAGGAGGAGTGGGACGAATGAGTCACGAAGTCCTACAGCTTGCCCCTTAATGACAAGGCCAGTGGGATCAGGAGAAGCTGGTGCAGGCTGTGTGTGAGGGGGGCACCACCTCCCACCCCCCCAAACACACACAACCAGGAATCCTGCCCACAGTCCCACCCCACTGCAGCTTGGACCCCAAGAGGCCACAGAAACGCCCTGGGAAAGGTCGTTTCCATGAGAATGCAGGATGGGAGAAAGCTCCAAAAGTAAAGAGACATGAACTGGCATCTTGACAAGGCGGCCGGGCCCAGGCTGGAGGGGACAGCGTCTGCACAGTCAGACTCACACAGTGGGCCACAGCCGCGCACACCCAGATGTGGTCCGAGTTGCCCCAACATTTGTCTGAGTAGGTAGCTGTCACTCCTTCCCACAGACAAGCCTGGGGGGCCCTGGAGGATCTGGGGCATCAGAGACCACACACACTCAGCCTGAAACAGCCCCCTAGGCAGGTCCCCCCAAGCCCCCCCCAACTGTGGGCCTAGGGGGAGGGGCATCTTCCTCCCCACAAGAACCAGGGTACTGCCTACAGTGGCCATCTCCATGGCAACCAACAACAAACATCCCGGGAACCACAGTGGGACAGGAAGTGACAATCACATGACAGGAAGACTTTTTTTTTTTCAGTGTGGGGAGGGTGAAGATTGTTAGTAGCCCCTGGGAAATCAGCTGTCTTCTAAGTTTCCCCTAGTTGGAGCTGGAGGGGAGAGGGGTGGCTAGGAGGGTGGCCACCCCCCAACCACGGTGTGCCAGGCTGGTCGCAGGACTGACGGGCCCTCCCTCCACGCCTGCCACTCACGGTTCCCCACCTTGGCCCCCCTCCCCTCCACTTCCTGCCGTGACTGGAGATCAGAGAACTCCCCACCGCAGCTTCCCCTTCTCAAGTCTCGATTCCTGGGTTGAAGGTTTCACTGTGGGGCAAGGGACAGAAGGCAGAAGGGCTGGGGACCTGCAGTAGGACCCAGGGGACAGAGGTTCTGGGGGAGGGACCGAGAGGGAGCCGCTCCAGGGTAGGTGTGTACACACAGGCACACAGCAAGAGGGTCACGATGACACACAGCGGGATGCAGTGACACGGGGAGGCTTCCTGACCTCCGGCAGCTCTGAGGAGAGGGGAGAAGAGCAGAGCGACTGAGTCCAGCTCTCCGCGCCCCGCGCTGGTGCTGTCCTCAGCCTCCGGGTTCATCCCAGGCTGCTACTGGCCTCCGGGCCAGTGAGGTCTCAACGGTGCCCAGCCCCCACCCACCTCTCCCCTGCCTTTTGTGCTGAGGAATGCCCCTCCCTGCTCCAAGGTGCCCGCCCAGAGAGGGCACCTTGGCCAGAGGTGGGGGGAATGGAACCTCCCTCTACTCTCCTCCCCTTCTCTGCAGATGTCCCAGACTATATTTAGCCCAAACTGGGAGGCCAGCCAGACCCAGACTCCCCACTGGCCCGGAGCTGAGCTCCCAGTTTTTATGCAATTAAAATATTAACACAGAACCACCCCCATCAACACACCCCCATGCCCCCAGCCCTGCCAGAGCAGCAGAGCTCAGAAAACTTGACTAAGGGCAGCCCAGCTCTGCAGCCAGTGGGGGCCATTGGGCAAATAGCAGTAAACTCATCCCCTTCCCCATCTCCCAGGCCCTGCCCCCACAAAAGACAGGGACATCACCCATGAGATCAGGTTGACACTAGGGAGGGGGCAGGCTTTCCTTGTTCTGGGAAGGGAAAGGCATATCCAGTGGGTTAGGGGTGGGGGGTGCCTGGTTGCAGAAATTCCACCTGTCATTTTGCAGCCCCCTCCCAGGCCAGCTCCAGTTACAGGGCTGGGGATTGGCAACAGGTGCTGGCCAGGCTGGCAGCAGTCTAATCCCCCCCCCTCCGCCGCCGCCGCCCCCCTCCAGGCTGACAGTAGTGCCTGGAGGTCCCAGCAGGGGCCCTGGCAGCCAGGATGCAGGGTGGAAGAAAGAGGCATCGCTGCCAGGCGACGGGTGGGGGGCCCATGCCTCTTCTCTCAGACCTGCCCCCCTACACTCTGTGATGTGTGTTGGAGGGTCTGGGGAAGCCAAGGAAACCTTAGTTCCATAGCGCCTATTTCATTTCCCCATGATGCCAGGCGGGCGGGCCAGCGTGTGGGAGGTCTGTCTGCCTGCCTCTTCCTCCTCCTCCTCCTCCTCTCCAAATTCCAGGAACAAGCAAGGGAGGCTCCAGTTGCGGAGAGAGAGGGAGAGCAAGCAGGCGGTCCCAGCTGGGGAAGGGGGGGGGCGGGGACTGGAGCGGGAGGCAAGATCCAGACGGAGCAAGAGACACCCACACCCGAGCCAGACTGGGGACAGACGCACCAACCCTGACATTCTCACACTCTGGGCCTGGTCCCTGCACACCGCCCACCCTGCGGGGACACCCAGACACCCTCAGCCAATGCTGCCAATCCCCAGAACACTCCCCGGACACACACGGAGATCCAGGCCCTCACCCTCACCCCACATCCCCCCACAAACCGTGTGGGCTCCAGACAGCAGCCAGAGGGTGGAGAGGGAAACGCAGGGAGGAAAGACAGCAGGCAGCAAAGAGGATGTGGAGCCAAAGCCCGGGAGCTGGGGCATCGCTGCCACACTCTCCCCAAAACCCAGCACGTCAAGGCAACTCTGGCCATCTTGCCAGGGCCCCTGCCAGCTTCCTACACTCCCAAAACCATTGCCATCAGAAAGGTGTGTGGGGTGCTGGGCAAGTGGGGATAACCCTGTTTATTCGTCACAGGGATAGAATTACCTTTCCCAGATGCCCTCCACCCCAGACCCCAGAGTGCTCACAAACAGACGCCCAAACACACCTATCCTTCCAGCCTAGCCTAAGTCTGCCCTGCCTATGCCACCCAGAGGACAGGCAGCTGGGCACCGAGGTTTGCATTTCGGGACAGTTCCCACCCTCAAGTCACACAGTTTGGAGAAGCACCCCACCTAAGACCCTAGAGTCTGAACAAGCGGTGGCCTAGGGGGTGGGGGGAAGGTCACAGCCAACTTCCAAGACCAAATGATTCAGGGGAAGGGAAACTACCTGCGGTGTGGGTCAATGCCCCCAACACAGACCTGAAGGGCCACTCAGATAATGTCCTCTCCCCCACACTAGACGGGGTAGCAGGAACCACGTCATGGCACATGTGGGTGACTGTGCCCAGCGGGGAATGCATGGGGGTGATCAGGATGGTGTGCCCACAGCTAGCTTCCTGCCAGGCTGCCACATGATTGGGAGTGGGAGGGGGACCGCAGAGGTGACCCAGAGGAGTAGCAGGGGCATTGAGGATGAAACTGAAGGGCAGAGGAGATGGCCAGAATCAAGCCATTCCAAGCCCAGGGTCTGCCAAGAGCTGCCCAGGCCTCTGCACGGCCCTCCACAGTCTAGGGGGGTACCCTGCCTTGACCACCTCACGTGCGCTCATTCACACCCTCAACATCCCTCCAAATCCGAGATCCTCAGGATCCCACGGGCCTACACATGTCTGACCTTAGTGACCGATCTGTCTCAGGACCCACACAGCCCAGATTCCCGGGCAAAACTGATGTCCCAGCCCCTCCCAGTGCACCGTCTTTCATAGCCACGAACTCCCTGACTCCACAACCACCCCCGCCTTCTTCCTCCAACTCCAAGTACTCTTTCTCTTGTTCCCTCCCCCAGACTCATCTCTACCCTCCCCCCACAGGGGAAGCCCCAAGGCTCCAAGTCATCCCCACTCCAACCTGGGGCTTCCCCGGCCCAGCCTCCCCATCAAGCACAAGGCCCTGGAGGATGAGCCCCAGTTTAAGGCTTGAGCCCCAGTTTCCCAGCAAGACCTGGTGTTCTTACTGAACCACATCCTCCGAACAACCCTGCCCTTTGACCACTGAAGCCAGGGAAGCAGACAAGAGACACCCCTGAAACTCCTAACCAGGAAACTGAGAGTAGAGAATGGTGGTCAGCAGTAGGAGGGAGAGGTATGCAGAAGTTGGGGGTATGCAGCAAGGGCCAGGGGAGTGGGGGAGTGTTCTCAGGGACAAGTCCCTCGGAGAACATTTACATGCACACATGTGCAGAGAGCCCGCAGGCAGAAGGCCATCTAGTCACAGAAGAGGGAGTCCACACCAGGTGGGCATCCTATCCAAGGCAGAGTAGATGGTAACTGTCTCCCAGGCTGGGGCAGGGGCTGTTTTCCGGTCTGATTTCCATATGAGTCGGTGCACATCGCCAATCTACCGCTCTGGTGGCCCGTCCCCTTCCCACAGAGCAGCCAGACTATAGGGCATTGCCTAGAGAGAAGAGGGGGCATATAGCCAAGCTGATTTTCCAGTGCCCCCTCCCACAAACACATCTGGCTAGCAGCTTCCCCGCCTCGTGGGTGGCACCAGGTCCCAGACACCCTCCGCTGAGCAAAGACGACCAATCTATTACATCCTCCTCTCACCCAATGAGCTTCTACAACCCCACGGGAGCACCAGACCCGGAGACAACCCTCCCGCGACTGCCCTGGTTCCCGCACCCAATTCTGACTGCTCCCCTCACTCCACGGGGGACACCAGCTGAGCGGGCCCCGCCCCCCAAGCCGGCTGCCTCTGGTGGGGGTGGGCCCCGGGGCTGATTCTCCCCAAACCACAGGGCGGCTCAGATAACAAGAGGGAGAGAAGGAGGGGACTAGTCCGTTGGGCATCCGATCTCTCCCCAAACAGGTTTGAAAGTCTTTTTGTTTTGCTTGTTTCTGAAGAGAAAAGAGTGAGAGAGCAAGAGTTCCCAGCAGTGGTTCTGCCACAGCCCCGGCGCGCGGCAGACTGCCCCAGACGCCTCCCGGCAGCGCGCGCGATGACACTGGCGAAGACAGGCGCACAGACGGGGCTCCCCCACCCTGGGCAAGGCAACAGCGGGTTGGGAAGCCCAGGAAACCCCGGGTTTCCCTGGGAACCCGCCCGGCACCGGGACCGCACCCGCAGCTCCTAACAGGAGCAGAGCAAGGGGCCCCGATGCCTACGGGAGCCCGGGGCTCTTCCAAAATCCCCGGGGTAGAGGTTACCTCGCAGCGGGGGGGACGTAATCCTTCCGGGCACCGCGTCGGTCCTGACCCTGTGCCCTGGTATTGCTCGGCGTTAGGGGTGCGAGATCCTGGGAGAGGAGCCGTCCGAGGGACCGCCGCGGCTCAGCTGCGCGGGCCGAAGGCAGCGGCCATGGCGAGTCACGTGCGGAGGCTGAAACTTTACCCTGAGCCCCAGACTTGGGGGGCGGAGGGTACCGAGCTGGGGGGGGAGGCTCTCTCCCTAAGGCCCGCCCCCGCCCGCCCACCAACCAATCACCAGCCAGGGGCGGACCCACAGCATCACACTCCACCCTGCTCTCCTCAGTAGACCCGGGGCTGGGAGAGTCTTAAAGGAGCCGCGCCTAGCAGGAGGCTGGACCGTGGGAATCTGTGAGAACCCTCCCTCTGCCCCAAAAGGAGAGCTTCAGAGCGAGGAGTTGAAGTTCCGCTGGAAGACCGGGGAAAGGGCTAGGTGGAGAAAGGACTGCAGTGTGTGGTATCACACTCCCTTCCCCCCAACAACGTGCACGCACACTTAAAACTGGGAAGATGCAGTGCAATGTGGAAGTGAACGGTGTCTCCAGCCCAAGCTGTCAAGCCCCTGACTCCCACCATTATATTCTCTTCCAGGGACCATTTGGAGCTGAGAGTTGTGCGACCTTAAGCAAGTCGGTTCCTTTCTCTGAATCTTAAATTTTCTCATCTGCAAAAAAGGAGTGCCAAAGTAGGTAGACCTCCCTCAAGTACACTCCTCTCTCTCATCTTCCCCCTAAAACGTCTCCAGCTCGAGTGGGTAGTAGGTTGGAGGAACTCCGGCTCTCCTCAAGCCCTCAGCAGCCTCCCACCCTGTAGCCTTCCCCTAAAAGGGCAGCGGCTCTTGGATCTTCCAAGAGCTAAGTAGGGGGCGCCCAGGAGCACCCCTCCATTCTCTTGGACTCTCTCGGACTCAAGCTTCTCTCTCCTGGCCCAGGCTGGAGGAGCCTGCGAAGCTTGCATTCTCTCTCTTTATCCTCACGCAGAACATTTTCTTTCAATTTTTTTGTCGTTTTTTTTTGTTTGTTTGTTTTTTGTTTTTTTAGAGAGAGAGAGGGACAGAAAGAAGAAACATCGATTGGTTGCCCCAAACCCACAACCTGGGAATCGAACCCGCAACCCTTCGGGATGGCACTCCAACCAACAGAGCCACACGGGCCAGGGCAACGCTTGCATTCTTGTTCCAGTGGGGCAGGATCTGAATCCCTCTCCATCTGCAAGACCCCAGTCCCCAGCGCAGCCACATACCCCCTCCTGGCCTGTGACTCCAGTTTGCAAGAGGGTCATGTCCCCACCTCTAGCAGTCTGGGGAGCAGGGCGGAAGCGGAATCACTAGGGAACACCCCCCCCCTTCCCAATTAGAGAAGTGGCCACAAGTGCCCCCACAGAACTTCCCACTGGAAGGGGAAGTACCACACTCCCAAGCCTCCAGCCCAGGAGGACTGGCCCGACTGGCAGATCTCCCAACCCACCAGTCCCACGCCCCTCCCCTGCTTTACAGACGGAGGAACCCGAAGGCCAGGAGCGGACGGGAGGTTTTGTCCACTGTCGCTTCGGTTGCACAGCCAGGTCTAAACTTGAGGTATCTGATTGTCTCTCTCCAGCTTTGGCCCCCAGCCTTGGTAAGGTAAGACAAGCCGGGTCTGTGGGATGCTCTGCCCTGAGGTCTGGTGCAGGGGAAAGGTGCCCGGACAGCGCCTGGCAGCGCTTCCCCAGGCCCCTTCCCGCCCGCTGGGCCCGGCTGTCTCCCGCTCCTGTCTGGATTTCCGTCCGCCGGTGTGAACCGTCTGCCCAGCCCCTCCCGCCCTGTCCTGTCCAGATCCATCCGCAAACATGCGCTCAGCCGGCAGGAATGCGCCAATGGCTCCCAGATGTGGACGCCAACGCTTAACCCCTTCTCCCCCGAATGCCCCCAAAGGCCTTCAACCTGAGCGTAGCTAGCAGCCGGGGGTGCTGCCCTGGTGAGGGACCAGCCTGGGAGGGGACTCAGCGTCAGCCACCCCCAAACCGCACAAGCTGCCCCTGGCCTAGATTCCACCAGTCTTCCAGCTGAGGCCAGAGGGGAAGGATCGTGAACACAAAAATGCAAGTGTGCATAATCGCAGGTACACTGCCTTCCACAGAGGGTGGCCAGCACATACACCTGCCGGCACATGGCATCAGGTACACTCGTGCGCACTGAGTCAGGTGTACAAATGCAAACTCTGGACACCCACGTGCGCTTTCAGAGCACACATGTGTACACCCCCATGTGCACACCCAGGGCACCCATGTACGTACATCCATATGCACACAGAACAAGCACATGCAAGACAAACATTTGTGGACACACAAGGACATGAAGCAGAGGGCAGGGCACACTCCGAAACAGACAGAGCAGCAGGCCCATGTGCAGACCAAGGAAGAAATACACCCACAAACCTGCTTGCCACAGGGAGTCAGACACAGCTGCACGTAAGACCCGTGTGGACAAGCACACAGCCTGCACATCCTCAGTGCACTCCCTCCTGCCCAGGTACCCAGTACTGCCTCCCCAATACCTAGCCCTCCCCAGGCTTGACCCCAGGAGGCAGGAGAGGTCCCAAATGGGAGGCCAGGAGTCCAATCTGCAGCAGCAGCTGCATTCCAGCTGTGCCGGAGCCAAGACCAGGCTCCTACCCGCCATCCTCCAGGGACCCTAATGCAGGAGGGCAGATGAGTGCAGGAGGCAGCAGGAGACTAGCAGAGGGGGGAAAGCCACAGGCCTAGGGGCTCCTCACTCTTTAGGAAAGACACTCCTGGGGGCCAACCGCCCCCCCACTTCCCCTACCTCCTCCCCAGCCAGCACACAGAAGAAGGGCTGCGGGAGGAGCCTGAGCAGCTTGTTTCCCAAGACAGGGATCCTTCTCAGAAACCCGAGAGCCCTGATAGGTGCAAGGCCAGAGGCAACCCACAGCAGTCAAAGGAGATACAAAATAGCTCTGAGACACCCCCGGAAGGCCCACACTTCTAACAAAACAAGGCCTCCCTCACAGCCTCTGGGGAGCTCCTAGAGAACGGCATCATTGGCCATCTGAACAGAGTCTGCCAAGACCACCTGGATGCAGGTGGGGTGGGAGATGTCTGCTGGGACTGCAACCAAGCTGGCTTCAGTTGACGCCTGCCTCTTCCCCTCCCCAGCCTCCCAGCTCCTCCCCAAAGGAGCTCCTCCCTCGAGCACCCTCATGGCCCCACCCCATTTGATTCTCCAGTCCAAAAGGGTGTTCTGGGGTAGGGCTCCCGGTTCCATTGTACAGATGAGGAACCTGAGGCTCAAAAAAGAAAATTGTCTTGCCCAAGGTCATACAGCTTGTCAGGGGCAGAGCTAAGATTCAAACCCATAGTCGCCTCTTTAACTCGCCCCTCCTTTACTCCAAATCGAATCTGTTCCCCTGCAGCACCCTGCTGCTTCTTCCTTCCTCCCCAAAACAGAGCATATGGGAGGAGCCCCGTTCTTGCCTGGCTCTGCAGGTCTCTGTCTGGGGCCAGGGCACGCCAGAGGAAGATCAGAGAAGGCACCAAGAGGACACACAGGCCCCCCCGCCCCGCCCCACCCCAAGCACGGTGCCCACCTGCCCAGCAGGCACAGCCGGGTGACTCAGCTGCATCCGGGGGAGATGCCAGGGCAGTGACTCACCTACCGAGAAGAGCTGAGCCTGGCACTTTGCCAGCCCCAGGACAGAAGTGACTTAGTCACCCAGACTGTGATGCCCAGCAGGCACAGCCCAGGGACTGAGGACAGGGACAGGCTGTGTCCTTCATGGTTACATGCGCCCCCTGGCGAGGAGCAGGCATCCTGGGGCAAGTCACGCCGTGGGAGCCCCTGCCCCTCGCCATGCCCGCCCCACCGTGCCAGGCCCTGCTCCAGTGCAAACGAGTTTTGTGAGACCCCTGGGCTGCCCTGAATGCCCCCCTCAACAGCCTGCCCCCTGCCCATCATCACCACCCGCTCTCCCACCAGCCCCACCGCCTCCTGCCACCCAAGTCGTACGCGGGCTGTGAGTCTCCTTTAACATGTCCTGGCAGCACCTCCTGCCCCCACAGCCCCTCTCACCCCCCCCAACCCCCTACGTACACACACGCACTCATACACGCTTCTGCCAGCCCCGCTCCTGCCAGCAGCTGCCGAAGTTGTTGAGCAGGAGGGGAATCGGGAGGGTGGGGTGCAGGGATTGAGTTACCAGAGGCTGACGGGGTGGGCTGTCACCCAATCCCTTCCCCAGCGAGTCCTCCTCTCTGGGCACAGTCTCCCTCACCCACCTGCTTCCCTCCCACCTCTGGCTGGCAGCCTACTGCCCCTGAAGCCCCTCCACCTCCCTCCACCCAAGCTGAAAAAGAGACATTCAGGGGCATTTGTCATGCTAAGACCAGCCCAGCGTGTGAAAGAAAGAGATCAAGACGGAGACAGAGACCGACTGAAAGAATCATTCCTGTGCTCAGCGCTCTGGAGGCAACCGCACGAGGCGTGTATATCGCAGCATCTGTGGAGCTGGAAGGGGACGGAGTAGCTCCCCAAGTCCCAGGAGAGCAGATGGGGCCCAAGGGGCGTCGACAGGCTGAACAACCTCAATCCATTTGCACTATTGATTTCTCACACACTGCAGCAGGCCTGATGGAGGGGGGGGCATGATAAATCAGCCCCCCAGAGACAGAAACAGTGTGGCAGGAGGGGGAAGGGCTCCTTCGCCACCATTTGTGGCCCA
>PVJI01005618.1:65384-94708 GCA_004026765.1 Micronycteris hirsuta
ACTTCCTGTCAGCTGGATCCGAAGCTAATTCGAAGAAAAAAGGTGGGGGCCAAAGTGCCAAATTTGGCTACACAGGCAGAGCCCCCCCCCCCGAACAGCTCCAGGGGGTGCCACCAACATCAGTCTGTGGAACGGCCCCTCCTGCAGCTGTGCAACACAGTGGCCCCGGGAATGGGGTGGAGGCACGAAACTGGATCCTGAGGAACCGTAATTCTCATTCTCCGCTGTCCTTTCTGCCCCCAGCACCTCAACCTCTGCCTCTGGGCCTCCGTCGAGTTCTCACTTCCAACTGGGGATCCCAAGCCTGTGATAACCTCCCTGCTCCTCAGCCTGCTCCCTTCCTTTGTTGATGGGATTGGCAAACCAGCACCAAGACCCAGGCGTGTGAGGATGGGGCTCCCAAAGAGGACCAGAGAGCCTGCAAACCCACACCCGAGATCCTAGTCCTCAGTCTGTCCCCAAGCCATCCTGCCACTGTAGGCAAATGCCTGGCCCTCTGCGGGTCTCTGAAATGGAGGCAGACAGGATGCCCCTTCTCTCAATCGTCTCCAGGCCCCACGGCTCGCCAGCCTGTGCGCTTGTTGGAACCCGCCCAGCACCCTGTTCACACCAGTGGCCACAGGCCACCTAAACAAACCCCAACGCTGACCTCCTTCCAGCCCGGATGCAGACTCTCTCCACGTGGTGGAGACTTACAAACAAACCGAGCCGGGTTTCCCAGAGCCCCTGCACACACAAGCAGAGAGGGAGACAGACCGGGCACCTGGCCCGGGGTCCTCCGCGCTGCGGCGAGAGACATAGGTACAGACAGGTGTGGTGAGGGACCGCGACAACAGAGAAACAGTTTGAGGGGCCTGGGCAGCCAACGACTAGTTGAGTGTCCTAGTCACAGCCGCTCGCCAGGCCTCAGTTTCCCCCTCTGTAAGGCGACTGTCTAGATGGCCTCTAAAGCTTCTTCTCTTTCAAAATCCAGTTTTTGTTGGACAGAGACAGACAGCCCCGAGGGGCCCCCAGGACTCCTCCGCCCACCCCAGCCCATGCACCTGGGCCAGGACCCTCTCCACAAGGCCCCACACCTGGCCAGCCGGCCTCCTTGCTCTATCTGCTGCCCCTCTGGCCCTTCCTTAGGCCTCAGCCTGCCTCCTTCCCCTCACCTTGGCCAGACCCTCTGCCTTCCCCGTGCTTTGCTGCACGTCCCTCCTGCCAGGGGACAGACCAACTAAAAATAGTCCCTCCAGCCTTTCTCGCCCACAGCTGCCCGAAGAGCAGGAAACAAGGGGGGCAGAGAGGCCCATGTCCTGCTCTCCCCCACACACTCCCAGCTCGGAGCCATGTCCAGCACTCCAGCCGGGACTGGCGCCAACTTGGCCATCTCGGGGGCATCCCACACCCCTTCCCTAGGGGAAGGCCTGCCCATAAGTGCCTACAATCACAGAGCTGTCCCAGCCCCATGAGAGGAAAAGAGAGGAGGCGAGCGGTCTACAGGGAAACCTTCCCAATTTCTGACAAATCAGTGCCAACCACATTGTGGGCACCAAGAGGGCAGGGTCTGGCTCTGCTGCCTGGTCTTTTGAGGGCAGAGGGAATTGGCGTGGGGAAGTCTGTCCTGGTTTCCTTCATCCTGGCCGAGCAGGAAGGAAGACAAAATAGTGCCCCAGCCTCAATTACTCTAATCCCCTGACCCCCAAAATGTGTGTGGGTGCAGATATAGGGGATTCAACAGCCACCCCCAGATACCATGGGACATAAGCTAAAAAGGGTAGCAGAAGATCTGGGCTACCCGCATGGGAAGAGGGAAGCCTGGAGGCTAGAAAAGGCCCAAGCAGGCGCCAAGCTAAGTCAGAGGCTGGGAGGGAGGAGTCGGTGCAATGGGCCAGGGACTACAGTGCCCCCACCCCCGTCCCACCTGGGACTCCTGACACCTCCCAGCCCTGGGAGATGGCCCTTCCCACACACGAGGAAGCAAACCAGCTCAGCGACTCTCCGGTGGCCTGCAGGGCAGCCCTGCACCACGAGGCAGGCAGGAAACCCAGGAGTCCTGGCGCCCAGCCCAGAGAGTAAGATACCTTGGGGAGGAGGACACAGCCCAGAGTGAGGCGCATGCATGGTGCCCCCAGCAGCTCCCAGATGTGACCCATAAGGAGCGACTGGCCCAAAGGGCTGGGTGGGAAAGTGAACACATTTCTGAACAAGAAGAGAGAAGAAAGTGGGGTCATGGGGATGGGGAAGGGAGGGGCCAGCCTGGCTCTCACCTGCCGTCCTCCCTTCCCCGTCAGAGTCAGAGATACTGACATTCAGGCCACCAAATACCAAAGAGGTGTGTTTCTTCCCCCCCTAATCTCTAGACCCCAGCCCCTTCGTTCCTGAGCTTCCCCTCGTACCCCTTCTCCGGGGGCCAAGCCAAGTCAGCAGGCACAAGGCGGTGCCGGGGAGGCCTGGGCAGTGCCAGGGGCAGCCCTCACACCGTCCTCCCCCTGGCTTCCCTCCCGCCTGCGCGCAGCCGCCACACAGATCTCAGCTGTCGAATCTGATTAGGTCTCCTGCTCAGTGAGCCGGACAAGGAGGCCACTGGGCAGGAGAGAGACGGGGACAAGGACGCGGAGCAGGAATGGCAGAAGAATGGTAGAGACAGGACTCAGGGGAGAAGGTGTGGAGCCCGAGGAAGAAAAGTCTGGTGGAGAATCTGTCCTTTCCGACCACGGGCTCTTTCTGGCAACAGCAGCCCCTGGGGTAACAGCCCAGCCGGGTTCCCCCACCCCACAGATGGGCAAGGATGGGGGAAGGACGCTGAAGGCAGAGAGACTGACCTAGATTCAGGGAGAGAATCCCATGCTAGAACTCTCCCCCAGCCATAACTGCCACTTGCACTGAGCTTTATGATAAATTGTCTTATGGGGTCTTGGCCCAGTATCCTATCAGGCAAGTGGGCTTGTTACTGATAGCCACTTTTACAGACGAAGAAACTATATACGTGCGCGCACAGTGAAATGACCAGGGTGAGTCTCAGATCCAGGCCTCTGATTCTCAGTTCACTGCTCACACTCACAATTTCTACTTTTCTTTCTGAGTCAAGAGCAGAACTAAGTCTGTATTCACCCTTTCTTCCAAAACCAACCTGTAGGGAATCCAGGGAGCTATGGAGGAATGCAGCACGTACCCCCACATGTGGACATGCCACTCACCCCAGCACCCAGAGGGGTTCCCTTGAAGTGTGACCAGTCTCACTCATCACTCCCCTCCCCAGGCTACTACGCCCAGAAGCAAGGTACATACACACACCGTCCCTCAGACAAGTCATACCCCCTGCTGAGTGAGATGCCTCAGACCTTCAGGGGCAGAGTCCATACTGGAGGGGAGAGAAAGCCACTGTCATCAACAGGTACATTGCAGCCCTTCTTCCAGAGAGCCTGCAGGAGGGAAGAAGCTTCAAGGGTAATACCAGGAGCCCGAGGCTCTGACAGCCCAGTAGCCCAGGGAGCTGGCAAGGCTGGGTGGCCTCTCTGATCTGGTCCACACCCCCTTCCCCAGCCATCTGGGCTGAGCCTGTTCTGGCCTGGGCCGTACTCTGGGATCTCTCCTTCTCAGTACACTCAGCCACCTCTAGCCAAAGCTTATAGATCTTACAACCAAACCACATGGTCTACACACACACACACACACACACACACACACACACACACACACACACACACAGGGGTTAGGGGAATCTTTTGCACTAGGTCTTGGCAGGGATGGGGCTCTAAGCTGAAAGAACTTTCCTTAGGGGAAAGGTCACCCCCCAACACATACACACACAACCTCTACTGGGCTCCAGCAGAGGCTCCGGCCACCCAAATGTGAGATGTGCCTGGAAGGAGAGGTTACTTCTCCAAGGTGAGTAGGAAGCCGGGGCAAAGTCCTGAGCTCCTTGGGGCTGGGAGGTACGGAGGAAGCGAGATAGAAATCCCCCAGGGAGGCTCCCGTCCCGCTCCGGTTCCCTCCGCTCCCTCTCACCCCAGCACCGCCAAGTCTCTTGTCGAGGTGAGGTGGGGGAAGGGGTATTGGGCAATACTGCAAAGGAGGGTGCAAGGGCGTGGGGCCTGGGCAGTCCTTCCCCCAATTTCCATTCTTAGCTGGAGAGCGGACTGCTCGGGGAAGTGCAGGAAGGGCGCTGGAGGGGCTCGGAGGTTCAGACACCCCACTGTTCCCAGGCTCCTACCTCGCAGGACTACGGTGAGCAGTGGGGGAGGAGGGATGGGGAAAGCCTGAACAGGCAGGAGGGAACCGCCAGATCAGAAGAGGATAGGCTAGGCGGAAGGCGACCCAGGGGGAATTGGGAAGGGGTGCACGTGGTCCTACCTGCTCAGGTGTGTGCTGGCAGGGGGGCAACGGGGTTCCCAGGAGAACCGGGGAAGCCCTCTTAGCTCGATTCAGGATTCCCCCTGCTTCTGGGTTAGACTGCTGCAAGAGGCACGGGTTTCCGCTGGGTCCTAAAGCCCACTCTGCAGCCATTGGCTCTCCCGCCCTCTTCCACCAGCCTGGACTGGGTCAACGGGTGCAGTGCTGAGGGCTAACGGGGAAGGAAGAACTCACTGGGAGAAAGACGGGGGTCTGAGTCATGGGCTGGGGCCAGGAAAAGTCCCGTCTCAAACAAACAGCACATGGATGACTTCAGCTGAGGATGAGACAGGAGAAAAGAGAGACTTCTTCCTGCCTGCTCTGAGAAAATGAATTCGGGCTTTGGTGCTGAAGATGAGGTTAAGCTCAGTTTCCTTACCCCTCCTGCTAAACGGCTCAGTTATTGAGAATTTGGGGGAGGGGACATTCATTCTGGACGGGCCCTCACTTCCACCCCCTGCATAGACACAGCACCCCTCCCCATTCCTAAATGCCTCAAAGGCCACCCCAAGGCGGGGGACTGATTTCCAGCAAGTAAAAAGGACATGTATGATTTGATGGTAGTTGGAAACTGGACGAGTTTTATATTCTTAGACTGAGGGGCACCTGCGAGTGTGCTGAGATGTGCAGACAGACGCACACAGGTGGGAGCGAGGGGGTGGGGCTGCAGGGCCTGTGCGGTGTCCACCGTCCACCGCCAGGAAAGACCATTCATTGACAGAAGAACAAGATGCGGCTCCTAGGAGTCAGCTGGGGCCCCTCCCCTGTCCTTAATAGGATCCTGAAACTTCCAGAATGAATATGTTAGAGAGATTATTTCCCCAGGTACCATTTGGGATAAATATAGGGGGCAGAAGGGCCTCTTAATGAAATTACATCAATTTCAAGGTTACAGACCCAGCTTAGGATGGCTGATCTTCTCAGTAGCTCAGAAGGGAGAACTCAGGTTTGGTGGGCCAAGAGGACCAGGGAGAAGTGGCTGGGGAGTCTTCGGAGGGCTGGATTGAGAACGTTTTGCAAGGAGAGTTGCACACAGCCCCAGCAGCAGAGTTGGGGAAATGTCATGGGGTGAAGGGCCAGGGAAAGTCAGAGACAGAAATGAGGGAAGGGGGAAAACGTGGCCTCTTCCTAGAAGGGGAGAGAGCAGCAGCAGCGCCTCTACCCCTTTCTGTGTCTGGCAGGAAGAACTGGGGAAAGGAGTGAGACGCGTCAGGATGGAGGCCCCAGGGTGGAGCCCGTGGTCGGGTGAGCTCAGGTCAGGCCCTTCACCCTGATGTGCCTCAGTTCTCCCCCAGCTGTTAAACAGGGCTCTCGGTTCTTCCCAGGGAGTTAATGAGTGTTTACAAAAGAGCCTGGAGATCCTCAGATCTCAGCTGGGCCACCACTACAGTTATAAAGCTCAATAAGGGCTGAGTGTTATTTGGGAAGGGGAGGAGTAGGGGAAGAGGGAAGCAGACTACTCTCTTACAAACTGAGGATAAAACCGAGCTCAGAGAGCACAAGCCTCAGCTGCCACAGGATATCCTTGTGCCCAGGGATGGAGGTCACGCACCCTCATACCTCTACCCGTCACCAAAGCCTGGCCTCCAGCTAACTGCAGGCACGACCCAGACTGGCAGCTGGTCTTCATTAACGCCAGCTTTTCTCACCCCACACTGTGAGCCCGCAGCTTCTCCAGGCCCAGGCTAGAGGGGGCTGCCCTAGCCCGACCTTGCAGCTGACTCTGGGCTGGGGGACACCACACCAAAGGCCACGTTACCAGCTGAAAATAAAGTTGAAGCAAGACTCCCTTTTCCCACCGGGAGCAAGCAGAGAGAAAAGAAAGGAGTGTGGGGGTGAGAGGGTGGAGGTGGGGGAATTTAGGGCAAACAGCAGGCAGTGAAGTCAGCTGGATGCAGGCCCAGAAACCCCCGCACCCTGGGGCCAAGCCTTACTCTAGCTGTGCTTTCAGCTCCAGTCTTGGCTAGGCCCCAAACGAGGGAAGGCCCTGGCTGCCCCTTTCTGCCGCCCCACCCCCACCCTTATTAAATACACATTTTATCTCTCAGCATCTTCATTATCTTAACTGAAGAAGACAAGCAGTGGATGGCGGCAGCAGAGCATCAGGAGAGGGGGGCGGGTGCGGGGAGCGGGCGCACCCTTGTTGTA
Source organism: Micronycteris hirsuta (assembly GCA_004026765.1). Taxonomy (NCBI): domain Eukaryota; kingdom Metazoa; phylum Chordata; class Mammalia; order Chiroptera; family Phyllostomidae; genus Micronycteris; species Micronycteris hirsuta. The sequence goes on from PVJI01005618.1 coordinate 71,910, forward strand.
AAGTGCTGATCTAGCGCTTTCAGGCAGTGTGGGAAAAAGAGGTGGGATCAAAGGCAGTGAGGCTGATTCAGAACTCAATTAGAGCTTCTTAAAAAAGGAGCTAGGTCTCTCCTTTTGCCAGTCTTCAGACAGCCTTCTTTACCCAGGCCCCTTGCACCCAATTAGTTTCTACCGCCAGCGCCTTGGGGCTGGGGTTGACAATCGAGGGGAGAGGGGAGACCAGAGGGCACAGCCTTCTCCCCCTGTGGAGTGGAGCCCGCCTTTTCTGGGAAGAGGGAGACCTGCCGCTAAGTGCAGCTTAAAAGAGAATGTCTCAGAGGACACCTTTTCAGGAAGAACCTAAGGTTACAACTTTCCCCAAAAGTTAAGAGGTGGGATATCAAAGGTGGGTTCTCCCTTAATCCCTTGCCAGCTAGAGGCAGAGCGGCTGGCTGAGCTCTAGGGACACCAGGGAACCACCAGACAGGCGCCCCTCCTCCCAGCCTGGCGGGACTGTCTCTCCTTGGCCAAGGCCTGCTAGGAGCAACATGGAAGTTGCCTCAAGCAAAATACCACTACATCAGAGGGAGCGATTGGAACGCATCTGTGAGGCCAATAAACCTTTGCCACTGTGCCAAGACCTATTTTGTAAGATGAAGCACCCTTCTTTTCCCCGGGGGGCCTGCTGCACCTCCCAGCCAAAGCACCACGATGTTTAGGAAAGGCAGCATCTTGGTGTATTTACCTGTCCACTCAACGTCTACTGAATACCCACCAGGTACCGGGCACTAAGTGCTGGGGACAGGTACAAATGTAGATAAAATCTCAAGCTTGCTCTTTTGGTCTTCCTGAGTGGTCCAGGCGACACCTCTCCATAGATATTTTTTTAAAAATCTCCAAGTCTGTCTCATTTCTACTTCCCTGTTCTTGTCGGTGTATCTTAAAGGGGTACTTAATAAAGGTAGGGAGCAACAGTGGCGGGGTGCAGGGAGAGGAGAGAGCTCTGCCAACTTCTCTGATCTCCGGGCAGCTCGGACTTCACACACGCTGGCCAGTTATCTCGCCACAAGCCAGTCTTCATCGAGCCAGAAACATCGGCGGCAGCTTGGGGGCTGGAACGCGCACCGATTTTATTGTCTATGTTCTTTCCATGGCAATACCCAACAACACTCGATGGAAGCTTCATCTGCGTCTTTGAAGAAACATAAATAAGTAAACCGGGATATAGACACACACCCCACCACCTTCAGGAGGAAGAATGTAGGTCAGCATCTTTGCCATCACATTGCTCTATGGGAAACAGCCTCCGATCCTGGCAAAAACTAGTAACCACAAGCCCATCCCATCCCACTGAAAATCCCACTCCTTCCCATAGCTCTCAGGCTCGGTGAGAAAAGCCAGCAGAAAAGGACTTTCCTCCTCCTCTCAATCTGCTCCCTGGCTGTCTGAGTTACACTTAAGACTTCCCTGACAAACATACATCAGCTCTTGCTCCCACAAGGGCAGCGGAAGCCAAGCAGGGACTCTAAGTCGGCGTCACGCATCATTGACAGAACCAACCCTGTTCCAATTGCTGAAGTCTTAAGAGCAGCAATGACCTAGAAATTGACAGTGGGGGGAAGAACCTAAGGAAAAGAAACCAACAAACCAGTACACGGAAAACCCTATTTCCAAATACCAGGAGAAGGGAGAAAAAGGAGGTAGAAGGGGAAGAAATTTGGCCCCTTTGAATCTGCAAAGGCAATCCTGGCTCAGAGCCACGGAGGATACATCGCAGCCCCACTGCGAGTCAAGCCGTGCTCCTGACTCAAGCCCCACAGTTGAGAGGAAGGCGCCAAGCCTCAAATACAACGAGGTGGGGAGGCTGCTCCTTTTTGGGCAGGGTCCTACTGTGGACACAGAACAGACAGCAGCTGCCCACAGTGTGGGAACAAACTGTAAAGCAGTCACGTCTCTTAAGGCTGCAGCATCCAATAAAATGTAATTTAAATCAAGCCTCGCATCTGTTCTCAATCCCCTTCAGTCTCTGCTTTCCATCAGCCTTCGGACAATCTTTGCAATTATGCTGGTTAACCCTTACAGCCCCAGACGCTTCTGCGTATAGAACTGTGCTCTCCACTCGCAAATTACCACCAGACAGAACGACTCCTCCACCAAAGGGGCGCAAAAACAACATTCAGACTCCCATCTATAGGTTCTGCTCTGCCACACGCCCGTGGGCAGCGTTCATCTGAGGGCTCTCTCTGCACGCCCTTCTTCTCTCCCATACCACCTGCTGTAGCCCAGATCACATTGCAGGGATACAGTGGGCAGCGTGGACGACACAGTGGCCAACAGATCATTTGTACATGTATCAAGTTCCCAAACTCAGGTCCCTGTCAGAAAGGTAGGAGGAGGCAGAAGAGCTCCGGGAGCAGACTTGGTCACCGGTTCTCAGACCATTCATATCCCATATGGTTTGCATTCCAAGAATTCGCTTGAGTTACAGCAATCTCCCAAATGAATCAAACTGAAGTTTTCCCCCTTTCCACAGAACTGCCCCCTACGCATTCAAGGCCGTCGGTGTTGTAATGGCGCCCTCTGGTGACCCCATCCCAAATCACTATTTTTAAAAAATTGATTTGAATTATGTTTTTTATTATTTTTATTTTTATAGGGTAAGGGAGGAAGACAGAGAGGGAGAGAAACAGCAATGTATGGTTGCCTCTCACACGGCCCTCACTGGGGACCTGGCCCGCAACCCAGGCATGTGCCCCGACTGGGAATCGAACCAGGACCCTTTGGTTCCCAGCCTGCGCTCAATCCACTGAGCTACACCAGCGAGGGCACAAATCACCATTTTTATGCCACTAGAAACCAAACCCAAGGAGACTTGAGTAACCATATGAATCAATTTATCTAACAAGACCAGGAAAACAGGAGATTAGGTAAAAAAGCCAACCCCAAACTAAGGCGTCTTGAGACAAGTAGCTTCATGTGAGGGCAGCAAGACTGTGGGAGGGATTTTCACGTTGCCTTCTGGAAGCTGGAGCTCTCTGGAAATGTGATTGCTCAAAAAGACCAAGAACGCAACGTGAGAATAAATACATTCACAGTCTGCAGCGTCACATTCTCCTTACTGCCCCCACACCCCAGAGAGTGCCTAAGAAACTCGGTGAGTCTCTAAAACGTCACAGTGTGGAGGCATCTGCAACGCGAACACAGGATACTCCAAAAAGAAAAATCCCGTGACCGCAAAATGTCCTCCAAATCTCCACACAGACCCGCTTCTCTTCCTGGGTCGCCCTTTTCCATTCTCCCGATTCCAGTCCCAGCAGTCCTTCCAATGCATCAGCGTGTGCGGAAACAGAGAGGCACACACAAGCATATCCCACAGTGCAAGTCTGTGTCCTCGCCAGCACATTCCGGTAGGAAGTGTAAGTTAAAAGGGTCTACTTGGTAATTTTTAATGCATAAAAATAGTAAGACCCAAAGATGTTTTATTCTGTGCAAATATTCATGAATCTATAGATTAAATTTGATCATTTTCAAGTAAAATAAGTAGTATATGTTTTCAGATCAGAATACATAAAGTACTAAAATGAAGACTGTGTAGCTCTTTAAGTACCAATTGGATACTTTCAAGTCGGGTATTAGTATAGAATAAAAGAATTTAAGGCAATCCAGTAGCTAAGATGTTGCCAACTAAAGTTTTGTCTTTCAGAGCATGCTCTATTTCCTTCTCTTCAATCTTCAAAGATACCTGGAAAGAAGAGAGAAAAGCATTTTACAGTGGAGAGCTCACATAAGCAAAGTGTTTATTACATGAAGAGTCTACCATGTTGAGCTTTTCTCCCAAGAGGCAGGGAAGTTAAACACTGCTTCTTCAATACACTGCCCGCCAAAGAAATCTCATTCATGCCGCAGACCCATCTCAGAGACCTTAAACCCTACCTAACAGAAAGCAAACTTGATGTAATGGAGGTCATTTTAAACTTTTTACTTAAACAAAAAATGAGCTCTCCAGCTCTGACTCCTGTGGCTCAGTGGATTGAGTGCCAGCCTGTGAACCGAACGGTTGCCGGCTTGATTCCCAGTCCAGGCACAGGCCTGGGTTGTGGGCTGGCTCCCCAGCTGGGAACGTGTGAGAGGCAACCCATCAATGTATTTCTTGCACATCGGTTTCTCTCCCTCCTTCTCCCTCCCTTCCCCTCTCTAAAAATAAATAAACAAACTCTTAAATAAAATAAGCTCTCCAAAACAGGACAGTTAAAAGCAGTTGGTTGTACCTTTGTGAGGCGGGTTTCCTTGTTTTTCTTTAATTCTAAAATGCACCTGGCCTCCAAGAGCTCTGAAAGTGACAAACACTCTGACTGGTCCACAGCTGCCACCTGCTGTTTGCGACAGACGTTGCTATAGGCTTCGTACAACTGGGAGGAAACAAGGGAAAACAAATGTTGCTTATAAGTCATATCTCTTGTAACCTTGTAATCTTTTAAAAAATGTGAGTCTGGGTTTGCAAAAACTCTCCCTCTTTTCAATAAAATTCTTGAACAGGCATTCTGTAGATATTGCCAAAAACCTATACTGTAATGCAAGAAAGGGGCTTTATATAGTTCATTGAGGCAGAAGTGGGAGAGGATTAATGGTAAATTCTCAACTACAACCCAAAGGAAATAAAGTCAGCTGCCTTTTATGTGGTATTAGTATTTATACTTACTATTAAAATCCATTTTTAATTCACGTCAGCTGGAGCATAATATACCTTTTGGAAAACATCTGCACCCTTTGGCTGGTGTGGCTCAGTGGCTTGCACACCAGCCTGTAGATCAAGGGGTCGCTGGTTCAATTCCCCATCAGGGCACATGCCTGGGTTGTGGGCCAGGTCCCCAGTTGGTGGCATGCGAGAGGCAACCAATCAATGTTTCTACCCCACATTGACGTTTTTCTCCCTTTTTCCCTCCTTTCCCCTCTCTCTCTTTAAAAAAAAAAAAACAGCAAAAAAACCCCCTGCTCTGCCAAGCAAATTCTCATTTCCACCCCAGCTCCATCTGCTGACGCGCCCAACGAACCTTCCCCAGAGCGACCTCTTTGCTTTTCAACTGCCGGGTCAGGAGCAGCAAAGAGCAGACCAAGATCTTCTGCTGAAGAGGGAAGGAGTCGTGTGCTCCCTCCTGGATCAAAGCCATTCTGTTTCCATCGACTTCTGAAATGACCCGGGATATGTGACTAAGACTGACCCGCTTCGGAACCAGTGACTCAGAGGGTGATTTACCTGTAAAATAAATAAATCAGGCTTCATCAGATTTTTAAAAATTATGTGTGTTGGGACAGATGATACTAAGTTTTAGCTGAAGGAAATTCAAGTGCAGTCACTCAGTGGCGGAGCGGCGGTTCCAACTCTGCAACTAGGAAGGAAAGGATGACACAGCGCTGTTCCCAGAAAGAGGCCAAAATGACGTGGGCTGACTGGGGAAGGAGGGCTGTCCTTGCTCTGGGCAGAATGGTGAGCCGTTTCTCCCCGGAGAACACAACTTCAGAGACAAAAATCCACGTCAGGAAAGAATAAGGACCAGAGAAATACTGTATCCTGCCTTGCAGGTGCCTAATATCAAAGGTGAAGAACAGAACCTTGAAACGAAGACGGCTATGCCCAGTAAGTGAGAAAGGAAGAAAAAGGTCGGAAAAACGACCTAACTTGTTGCATTGAATGCGTGGCTAAACGTGAATAGCAGAGCCAATCCTACGTAAGTCCTCGAGACGGCCCCTGCCGATGACCTTTGAGGTTTGGGTCACTGGCCCACATTGATCTCTGGCAGAGCAACACTCGAGAAAACGTCACTGGATATCTTAGCAGATAGCTCCATCTCCGAGGCCGGAGGCTGGGAAAGAGCCAACAAGCGGCACAGGACTGTGGCCTTATTGTCTGGAGCCCGGGGAGCAGAGAGAGGAGGGACTCACTCTGTAACAACCTTTGCCTAAAGTTACTTCCTGAGACCATGTGCGGTCGCCCCACAGTCACTTGCTTCTATTTTATTACAGCAAACGGGATGCCGCCGAGGACTAATAGTGGTGGCGAAACGGGAGATCACTGATCGAGTAGCAGAATCTTAAGGTCGAAAGGAACTCAGAGGCCTGTTCTTTCTCCCTCCCCCAGGGCTGAGTCCCTCTGAAACAATGCCAACAAGTTCGTCTACCCAACTTCCATTTGAACCTCTTCAGTGCTGGGACCTGCAATGTGTCGAAGAGGCCCAGTTAGTTCTACTTACTAGAAAGTGTCTTCTTACACAAGGTGGGGCAAAAATAGGTTTACAGTTTATTCTTGTATTATTATTTATTTTTTGTATTTTTAAAAAAGATTTTATTTATTTATTTTTAGAGAGAGGGGAAGGGAGGGAGAAAGAGAGGGAGAGAAACATCAGTGTGTGGTTGCCTCTTGCGTGCCCCCTACCGGGGACCTGGCCCGAAACCCAGGCGGGTGCCCCAACTGAAAATTGAACCAGTGACCCTTTGGTTGGCAGGCCCACACTTAGTCCACTGAGCCACAACAGCGGGGGCTATTCTTGTATTATTATTTATTAATTATTATATTATTTTCTATACAAGCAACTGTAAAGTTACTTTTGTCCCACTCTGTATGTAGTTCAAGTCAGTTTCCCTACAGCCTTCTAGAGCCATGAAAAGCTAATCACAAAGCTAATCACTGGCAAGCGTGGCTCAGTTGGTTGGGAGTCATCCTGAAAACTGAAAGGTCAAGGGTTTGATTCCCGGTCAGGGCACATGTCTGGGTTGCAGGTTCGGTCCCCAGCCAAGGCACATGCAAGAGGCTACCGATTGATGTTTCTTTCTCTCCTCTTTCTCCCTCCCTTCCCCTCTCTAGAATCAATAAAATAAATAAATAAAAATAAAAAAAGCTAACCACATATACCAGAGGTCAAAAGACAGGAATACATTAATCTAATAATTTCTACTAGGAACTTATAACCTCTTTTAAGCTATGTGTGCGCCGGTGGCGCTCACGGGGCCACTGACATGCCCATAATAAATGTTATTTGGTAGCGGGGGAAAAAGGAAGAATCTGAAAAGCTGAATAGAAACCAATATCTAGTCTATGCACTGGCATATATCACCTACCTACCAGCATCCTAAGCACTAAGTTTGGCTACTTCTGAAGTATTTTTATTAATTTTCTCTTAACAAGGGTAATGAAAAATAGAAAGTGTTCTCTGTGGAACTACAGTGCTAGAAACAATTTTAATAATTTTCACCCAGTACAGGAGTAAAGGAAGAAACAATCAAATCAGACTGTCTTGTTGCTAGAGATTAACACGGAACACTCAGCACTGAGGAGATATGTAGTTCACGGCCATTTCACCTCTGCCACAGCTACAAGAACAAGGCCGAGGGAAAGGAAGATGAATTTTTGCATCTTTGTAACAGCCTGCTGTTTACTGTAGCCATATCACTTCTAAGGCTTGAGATATTCCAAGTTGAACTCAGTTCTTTTTTTTTTTATATTTAATTAATTTTTTTAGAGACAGAGGAAGGGAGGGAGAAAGAGAGGGGGAGAAACACCTATGTGTGGTTGCCTCTAATGTGCCCCCCACGGGGGACCTGGCCTGCAACCCAGACATGCGCCCTACTGGGAATCGAACCAGCAACTCTTTGGTTCACAGGCCGTGCTCAGTCCACTGAGCCACACCAGCCAGGGCTGAACTCAGTTCTTTCACTGTCTGTCTGTCACTGACCAGGCTTTGCTTTCACCTGTACTGAGAACTAAACGGCGTACAACCTAAGCACCCAGAGGGAAGCTGATCAAACCTTAGTGTTCACAGTTTTCATTCCTAGAGCATGGAAAGAAAACTTACTCTGTCCCCACCATTTACGTAACACCCAGGGGAACACATTTCCAGTAATGCACGGACTATAGTACTGGCAGGCAAGATGGAAATAAAGCCGACAAAATAGACCGCAGACACACACACACAAATGGATTTAACTATGTTCTTTATGCCTTTCTAGCTCTTTCCTCAGAAGAGTTAAGCTTCCATTACAAAGGAAGACGGGGAGGAGATAAACTACTTACATTCAGACAGTGGTTTGAGGATAGTCTGGCTTTTGACATCCGACTCTACAATTTCAATAGCTCTCCTGTGAAAAATATTTCTAAAATTAATTTAGGCTGAGCCAAACCAAACACCACACCAAACTTGAAAACAGACATATTAACAAAAAACAACATGTTTTATCATTTTAAAGCCCCCAAGCAAAGCTGGGGTCTGTCTCAGCTAACGGAGACGTAGTGGCCTTGAACTAAGCCACAGACCAGGGAACCCGAGCACTTTGGTGCTACCGGGTTTCCTCCTGCAGGCGCCGAGCAGGTCAGCACACACTGAGTGAGCGGTGACCATCTGGATGAGGGAAAGCGTCTGGGGTAGGCGAGAGAACATGGAGTGTGGGCAGCTGACAAAAGACAGCCACACCAGACCTAAAAGGGGAGTCCTCGGGTACAGACACACAGCACACGTGTGGGCTACACCACGCCAGCCTGCATGACTGTGGCTCACAGCTGCAGTCTTTACCCAAGGAGGCTGCTGACTAGGGGGAACTCTCACATCCAGGCCATGCCATCTAGCAGCAGGAAGAGCTTACTCTCCCACTGCTCTCTTCAAACTACTTGGCCCACAGGCAGCCATAAGCCAGTCCTGGACCTCCTGCATGGCAGGAGGGGGAGGGAGGACCAGCGGGCCAGCACAGCGAGTATCATTTTAATGGACCCAGTGTCCCTACTGGGAAGGAAGAAGTTTCATCAGTCAGCACACAGGCTTTCCCCAGCAGGAGGGCCAGGGGGATGATGGGAAGGGAGAGAGGTCTGGAGCACAACCGTGGGGACCACCAACCGAAGGAAGGGGTGCTCACAAAAAAGCAAAGGGAGGGAAAAAAATGTCTAAAGGCAAAGATGGTTCAGGTCCATAAATAAACCTGCTTGAGATCAGCTAATGGAAAAGTAAACTGGAGTCTTTTTTAATACAAATGTAATTAACCAATCTATAATCACCACAGGGAGTGCCAGCAACATCCCATTTGTTCCTCCCTCTGTAGGTAATGGACTGATAACGTTTCAGACACTCACACGGTGGAGAGGCAGAGCTCCCCACTGAGAAACAAGTCCTCTTTTCTGAGCATAAAAAGTGGCAGATACAGCCTCTTAAGCCACATTCAGCTGAGTTACACGAGACAATTAAAGAGCATTTCTTTTTTTAATAAAAGCAGCCAACAGGCCCATAACTCACCTGCAAACATCCAGTGCTTTGCGAACGTCTCCCGAAAGGGCAGAGACTTTGCGGGCACAGAACTGAATCGCGGCGTTGTCCAGAATCTGGTCTCTGCAGGCCTTTGGACAAGATACCGACGGTGACGGTCGGAACTGTAAGATTCCCGCTCTCTTTAATTTAGATCCCCGACGTAAGTGCCTTCACACCTAAGTAAGTCTAAACTTGATTGGTCACCCGTTAGGTGCCTTTTCTAAAAGATGCCTTTTCTGCTCATAAGTAAATGGAGATTACGTACTTAAGCATTTCGCAGGAATGTAGTAGAGGTTCATATATGGGGGGAAAGCAAACGAGCAAATCTAAATTAAAACCTATTTAGTCATTTTCAAAAGAGAAAGGTTTTTTCATAGGCCCTACTTTGAAAGGCTTTTTTTTTTTAAAAAAATATTTCCATTGACTTTATTTTTAGAGCAGTTTTAAGTTTACAGCCAATTTTTAAAAAAAGATATTTATTTATTTATTTTTAGAGAGAGGGGAAGGGAGGGAGACAGAGAGGGAGAGAAACAGCAATGTATGGTTGCCTCTCACATGGCCCTCACTGGGGACCTGGCCTGCAACCCAGGCATGTGCCCCGACTGGGAATCGAACCAGGACCCTCTGGTTCCCAGCCCGCACTCAATCTACTGAGCTACACCAGCTGGGCTGAAAGGCCTTATTAAAGAAGCACTTGAGTGATTCTTCTCTCATTTTTATTTCCACACTGAGGCACCCGATGAATGGAGCCGTGGGATAAAAATTCTTATAAAAATGTTCTCACAATGGCCCACAGGAACTCCACGCTTCATAATGCCATCAAAACAAAATATTTTAGAGCTATTGTCATGTTTCCCCAACATAAATGCTCCAAGGAACACAGAGTCTGGCCCCATGGCTGCCGCTCACCCGATTAAGCCGATCCTGCAGGATAGTGGCTATCTGACTTCTGGTGTAAGGCGGGAAGTTCAGCAGCTGCGGCTTGCATTTTCCCCGAGCTTGAAGCCTGGGCAGAATTCTGTCTGTGAGATCCAAGGTATTAGCAATGCCTGAGGAGGAGATAAGGAACAGTAGCCATCACTGGTCAAATCATCCTAAAAGAAATAAATAAACCATCCGAAACCTGAATAAAATTTCCAGGTACAATCCAGCATTCCAATGGCTGCTTCCCACTTGTTGCTCCCCCCTCGCCCACCCAACACTCATTAGGTAAGATGTATATAGTCACCATAGAAGGTTCTTTTAAGTTAGAATTGTTCACTGATAAGCAGAATCAGATACTCCAAAAATCGATTGTCTCTGAAACGCTGTATTTTCATTTCTATTCAGACTTAAAACTGATTTTCTTTTTTAAATAACTATGAGTTGAAATTCTTTTTTTTTTTAAATTAAAGATTTTATTTATTTAATTTTAGAGAGGGGAAGGGAGGGAGAAAGAAAGTGAGAGAAACATCAATGTGTGGTTACCTTGTGCACACCCCCTACCGGGGACCTGACCCACAACCCAGGCAGGTGCCTTGATTTGGAATCGAACCAGTGACCCTTTGATTTGTAAGCTATTGCTCAATCCACTAAGCCGCACCAGCCAGGGCTTAAAACTGATTTTCCTTAGATTAAAATTACTATTATTTTGTGGCTACTTTCTTATTTTGATAAGAAAGCAGATGCTGGTTTAAAACATATAGGCGATAAATAAGCTAAAGAGATTAAAAAAGAATTCTTGCCCTGGCTGTGTAGCTCAGTTGGTTAGAATATCAGCCCCATTTGCCAAGGATGCAGCTTCGCTCCCCTGTCAGGGCACATACAAGAATCAACCAATGAAAGCATAAATAAGTGGAACAACAAATCAATGTTTCTCTCTCTCTCATTTTCATTTCTTCTCTCTAAAATCAATAAATTAAAAGAAAAAGTTTTAAAGATTTTATTTATTTATTTTTAGAGAGAGGGGAAGGGAAGGAGACAGAGAGAGAGAAATGTCATTGTGTGAGAAATAGTTGCCTCTTACGCGTCTGCCACTGGGGACCTGGCCCACAACCCAGGCATGTGTCCTGACTAGGAATTGAACCAGTGACCTTTTGGTTTACAGGCTGGTGCTCAATCCATTGAGCCACACCAGCCAGAGCAGGAAATTAAAAAAAAAAAGAATTCTTTAGAATAACCATGTAACAATAACAACTGAGCACTAACCAATCAACACCAATCGAGAATTGTTTAGCCAGGGCCATTCAAACAGTGTGTACAGAACATCCTGTCCTTTGCTGTCCAGCTGATCCACCTCGTCCAACACCAACACGCTACAGAGAAAGAGAAACCATTAGTATCCACGTCCACCTTCTTAACTCTCCACCCTCTTTGATCTGGGATGACTCTCGGTCGCATTCCTCCAGCTGATCTAGAGTCATCTGTAGAGTGACCTGGAGATAGGAGATCTCCAGTCACTGATACAAATGATCCCCCCTCCACCATTACGAAAAAGTAGCATTTAGATTTTTCAGGCAATTCGTTTAAAAACAGTTTTCCAATTTAAAATCAGAAGGTGTAATTTTCCTTTCTCCTTTCCCTTTAAGCTTATGTAACTACGTTTCATAGTGCAAATACAGGAAAATTTCTTTTTATGAGGAAACCGATGAAGAGATTAAAATGGGAGTTTGTGGGTAACAGACCTTGAAGATTTTCACAGAGCAATACTTACACCATGGGGCCCTTCTCTGCAGTCAAATGGTTTTCCAGTTTCCTCATCATGTCCTTCCCAGCTGGCCTGGATACTCCTTCCTGACAAATCTCCTGAGCAATAGCTGGGAATACAGCCTGGGCACTCCTCAAGGACATGCAATTCAGCATGATAGTTTTAAAACCTTTCAGTTCTTTCTAGAGAAATGCAAACATAGAGGAGTTATTTTGGCCACGGATAAAGATTTGATGGAACCTGAAGTGTGTTTGAGGAATTAACAGTATACAAGAGCCTAACCTCTACTTTCATTTGGAAAGATTTAGATGACAAAACTTAAAATATCTTTTTGGGAGAAAAGGTCACCTAAGACCTCCACTGTTTCTTAACCCTTAGTAGCTGTCATTTTGGCAAGAGCATCATAATTTAGACTCTCAAAGTACCTTGAGGTTTTGCAGAATTCGGCTTAAGCAGGCAGTTTTTCCAGTTCCAGGAGCACCAGAAAGATAAAGACTTCCAGCTTTCCCCCCACAGATGTGCTCCCTCAGGAAATTCCTGATGACATCCATCTCCTTTTCCCTGGCAGGCAGCTGATCGGGGACAGCTGTATTCAGGACCAGCTTTGCCTGCTGGTAGCAAGTGCCTGTGCCAGACACGAAAGGACAATTAGATACAACAGAGGAGACTGAGAAGACCCATTGGGTTTCGTTTGGAGTTACCGGCCTTGTTTGCAAGGCTGCATGAACAGCTGCTGTGTAAGGACAAACCTTCTTGCTTGAACAACCTCATACATGCAGACTCTCTCTCCACTGGCCGTGTCTGCTCAGGATTTGCTGTGATGTCTTGACCTTTCCGACCCGAGGAGCACTTTTTGTTCTGGTGAACTCTGGCTTCTCTTTTGCTAGAAGACTTAACTGTCAGCTGACTGTCAAATACCAATCTGCGTCCCTTAGGTGTACGTGAGCGTGGGGGGCCGTTCTCTTTCCTGCCCAGCTTTGGTGGAGAACAGGGAGGTAAATGGGGGGTGTTGCACTGGTTGTCGTCACCTGAAACATGTTAAAACCCAAACACGGTCATTGGTAGCAGTGGTCAGGAAAAGGCTTTGCAAAAAAACTCCGCCTCCCCCAGAAACAGGTGAATTTCTACCCCAGTCAAAGCCACCACAATAAAATGCCTCTTGATTTAGAAGCAAATACTGGCCACCAGATGGCACCACTGAATCTTACTACTGTTTGGTAGAGGCCTAAAGGGTTTTAGTGGGATCAAAGTCTCAGAGAGTTCTAAAACAGGGTTTCTCAACCCGACTGCAGAATGTTTAGCAGCATCCCTGGCCTTTTTCCATTATGCCAGTAGCACCTCCTCAGTTGTAACAAACAAAAATGCCTCCAGACTCTGCCCAATCGCTCCTCGTTAAAAAGAAATTATCTAACACAGGAAAGGATTACTAACCACCAATCTAAAACAAGAATGTCACCTGTGTCTCTAAACTGCACCACTATTAAGGTGAATTTCAAAATAATATACAGTACAGCTCAATGCAAGGTCATTTAAAATACTGACAGAACAAAGTTCAGTTAAGGAGCTGAAGATCAGACCTATTCAAAATCCAGAAAGTGATTTTAACTCCGAATGAAGTTCAGTGAGAACTTAGCAACCATCCTGAAAATAACCAAGGTGAATACAGTGTTCTTAACAGAACTTAGCTGCTTCAAATGCATCTCATTATTGAATAAAGAGAGGTCAAGGGCTACCAGTCAAAATACTTATACTGTAAAATGGATAGCTTACCCAGGCGTTTCCTGGGGCTGAGAGGTTGACTTTTTACACAAGGAGAACGGGGTATGGCCTGCACGTTTGTCAGTTCTAGTCTGGTGTCATGAGAGTTCTTAGCTTTGTCCAATGTCCGCGATGGCTTCTTTTTCGGAAAACTGATCGTAGCCTGGGACTGGGATCGGGTTTGAGGCATGACGGCAACACAGCTGGGCACAAAAGAGAGAACAGGATGGCCAGTCAACATGTGCAACTGAAGGGAAAATAACTAACATGGAGTTTATTCCGATGACTGACACCTATTTCATAAGTAAATTATGTTATAACAGTATTTCAGCGTTCAGTTCTGCTTCCCATCCAAATCTACACAGTAATAGCGAAAACATGTCTACCAACTACGTTTAAGAAGCTGTTGTAAATATGTTAGGTACTGCTTCATCTAAGTTGTTTACAACTACCTTAGAGGAGGTACTGTTGATACAATGATCTTGAAGGTGGGAAAACTGAGAGGCACAGAGGCCCAAAGTTCCAGCAAACCAGGCACTCTGAATCCAAGTTTTTTCCCACTTTAGCGATGCAGTAAGTTTACCTTGAGTGATTTCTAACTACTTCTAAATTCAGTCACCCCAGGTTCGGGTATAGCTTTATCGCCAGCTTCCACATTTACAGTCCCCATCCCCCCAAATCTCACTCTACATAACTCTCAACTCCTCGCCGGAACATCTCCATCCTCCAACATTCAGCTCCTTTACGTACGCACAGCCGCCAGACTACTCCGAGGATGCACATTTCCCTTCCCCTACAGGACCGGATCTCCCGATATCTGAGCTCTCTTCCACTCCGCCTCGGGCGTCATCGGTACCCGCGGGCCTTGCCACCCAACTCCGCTACTTCCCCTGACCCCAGACCTCCCGGAGCAACCCCGTCCTCTCCACGCCACAAGGCTGCGTCGCCTCACTGCCAGATCCTTCTCACCTCTCTCGCACAAGGCTTCAGGGATTCTCCCAAACAAGTTCCTGAACAAACCTACAGCAGTAAAACCCAGACGCGCTCGCGCCAAATCTGCACAGTTTTAGCTTTCCGGCCTCCCGCCAAAGCCCGGCCAGGTTTCTGATTGGCTGTTGTTTGAGTGCCTCGCGCCTTGGTCAACGCCCACCCTACCTCCCGTGAGCCACGCCCACTTAGCCCATAAGCCCAGCTACATCCGGGTCCAATGAGGAAGACTCGCGGTAGCGGAGGAAGCGACTCTGGGTAAGGAGAACTGTGCGCAAAGCCTGGCGGGAGATGTAGTCTTTGCCGCATGCGACTCTTTCTACGCCTTTCGCTTAAAGGGAGTTGTAAAGATGTGGCTGTCCCTTCTAACTGCTGCATTTACCCATTTTCATTATCCTAATGGGCTACACTTTTACAGAGCAATTATATAAAACCTACCACTTTTGGGGCGGTTCTGGGTTCCAGGTATGATGCTAGGCACTTCTCTCTAACGCTCAACCCGGCAAGCCGCAAAACGAATATTCAGAGGGTTCATTACAGGTCACAGCATCTTGTTGAAGGTTTCCTAACACCCAAACCAATGTTTTTTTTTGTAAAGTTCTACACATGCATAAATATCTACACCTTATTACAGTATCCCCTTATTTGTATTTCAAAGGGGAGAAATATAGCCAGGCCTTTGCTTTTATTTTGTTAAAGGTAAAGAATATAGTTTGTGTAACTTCTTATCCTTAATCCCATTAATCAACACTGTGGGGAGTGAAGAGAATTACGACCCCTTAATTTTAAAATCTTTTTTTTATGGCTAAACACTAGGGTTCCAGGGCCAGAGAAGACTGCTATAGAAGAGGCAAGCTGAGCTTTTAATGAAAAACATAAATTAGAGCAGTAATTTACAGGCCAACTTCCAAAGCTAATTAGAGGCCAAAACCCAATTCTAGGTGATGGTAGGCATTTACCTTTCATCCTTCAATATCAAATCAAATAAAGCAATAAAGCTGAGAAATAGGAAAACAATGTTACAATCATCAATTAATCATAGTTATTTCATATAGGAAATAAAAGCCAATACTGAGTGCTTAAGTGTATTACAGGGACTGAGCTCAAGCATTTTACCTGTATCACCTTATCAATTCTCATAAGCATCTCATGAAGTTGGTATTATTTCCATTTTACAAATTAGGAAATAGAAATAGAGGGGGTTGAGTAAATTTTCCCAAGGTCACACAACTAGGAAATGGAAGAGCTGGAATTTGAACTCAGGAAGTCTGGCAGGAGATCAAACTTGCCCACTTAAACTTGGGGAAGAATTAGGTGCAGTTTCTAAAGTGGCCTTCCAAATAGGAAGAGATGCTGAAGGAGCACATTTTGGGAAGGCTTTCTAGGAGCTGAAAACTGTAAGAGTGAAGAGATTAGACAGCCATGAATGTAAGAAGTGTTATCCTAGAATGCAGGCTTTCAACCAGATGGTACTTCTGGTCTCTTAATAGGGCGATAGAACCTAGGAAGCAACCTCTACTGTTCATGTTTATTCTTATAACCTGGGAACCTAAAAATTGTTCTTAGTAACACGAAATGGTTAACAGGCGCCCAGTCAGCTTTAAGGGATGGTGGTGAACAGCCTCCCTCACAGAGGCAGAGAGGGAACAGAGAAAACGATGGGCACTTAACATGCAAATTGGTGCCTATGAAAACACTCACTAGCAAATATAGCACTGGTCCAAGAAAAGTCTGCAAGAGTGAATGATCACTGTGGAGGCAGGCAGAGAATCACAGAATGTCAAGATTTAAAAGTCTCTAAAATGTTACCTACTTGAAGCTTTCCCTTCCCAATATTCCAGTAACCTGACGTACACACCACCAGGCTGTTTCTTGCTTCTGTGCCTGTCCTTGCTACTTCCTGTCTGGAACACTGCTCACCATCCTCCTTCCCTGGCCAATTACCAAAGGCCTTTTAATACCCTGCACAGTTTTCTCCTGGCAGCTGTCCTGAAATCTAGACTCAGAGTTCCCTGGAAGCAAAGGCCATGTCCTAGTCATCTTCATAATGTAGATGCCCAGCACAGAGTAAAGTATGCAATAAATGCTTGCTTAGTGGACAGGACATTCCTGCAAACTGGGTATCACCTTTTTCATGAACACTTTTTGTGGACAGATATCATATAGTCCTTAAATCACACACACCTAAACCTAGAAGTAGAGAATTCAATTATGTATAAAAATGATCGAGACTGGGCTCCAGTGACATCAGAAGTGAAGCATTTTCGCCCCCAGTTATCCTCTGGGGTGGCTAGGATTCTGCGGTTATTATGTTAGTTCTCCTACCTTTGCAGAGTAATAGAAGTCAGACAGGAGCTTTGCAGTGAGTCAGTTTGTGGCTGCGTTGGGCCAGAAAATACTTAACAGGCACATTCACAGCAGTTCTCAGTAATGATTCAAGTGGGTACACTGTTGTCTTTATCATCTGCTAATTTATACACAGTATCACGGGGGAAGGCCCCCCCACCCCCAGGTCAAATCGCAAGTGGAAGGACCTGTCCAGCATCTTGTGTGAGTACACACACACACACAAGCAATACCATGCCAATAGGATGGAGAAAGCTTATACTTTACAGCATTAGAAGTGGAAGGACATTTAAGCGAGCTCCATTTGAGGGCTATTGAAAGTCACAGGAGGAACAATCAAATCAATAAATAGGTAGTTTATTAATCATATTAATAACAATGATGGGTCAAATAATCAGGAATTCAGCCAATTTGGCAAGTATGGATGAAAAAGAGCCCCTTTCCCATCCTTCCTCCCTCACCCTCATAGGTTTTGGTATCTAAATTATGTGAGTGCGCCATACACACACCCACTATGAATTAGTACGGGAGACAATTTCAAGACCTTTGCTAGTGATGAAAGTGCAAGTTAAGCTCATTAAGTCTTTGTGGTGATTATGTCAGCTGACCATAGTAAGCGGAGAATGTCTGGTTTAATTTTTACACCTAACATCCAAGTTCAAGAAAGCCAGTAAGACTTCAACTTAAAAAGCAGTGAAGGAAAACAGCCAACACTCACATAAAAATAGACACACGGAGTCTGCGTGCTTTGCCCCACCTACCCTGCGGCACCTCAGTGTGAGAATCTGCTGTGCAGCACAGGCAGAACCGTAAGGGACATAAAGAAAAGACACAAGGCCAGAAGGTGTCCTGGGTTTCCTGAAATCATAAGCAAAGGGGAGTTAGGTGGCAAATATGAATAATGACCAAGTCTATCAGTCACCCAGTCAGCATGGCTGCCTAGAACTGCGATCTTCAAATTTACAAAATACAGCCGGAGGGGAGGAGAGAAAACCCTTAAGAAGATGCAGATGCTTCTACCCAAGTCAATGTATCGACTTCCTCAGAGGACCTGGGTTCAAACGACCACACAATCCAGAATAGGAGGCAACAGATTTTCTCCCCTCTCTATGCCATTACATGAGGCAGTATTCCAGACGAGAGTATTTTCGACTTTTTGTTTTTAAGCATGGTTTAATTAAACTGCACAGCATCCAGAAGAAACAAATGTACCAAATTATCCAACCTGAGACCAGATTATATATGTTAGAGGGGGTTGGAAAAAAAAAAAATCAATGCTAATTGGGAGAGGGAGCATTGTCATCAGAATATAACTCCAGAACAAGTCATACTTTTTTTTTTTAAGAAACTGATCCGCCCAGCTGGTGTAGCTCAGTAGATTGAGCGCAGGCTGGGAACCAGAGGGTCCCGGTTCGATTCCCAGTCGGGGCACATGCCTGGGTTGCGGGCGAGGTCCCCAATGAGGGCCATGTGAGAGGCAACCATACATTGCTCTTTCTCCCTCCCTTCTCCTCTCTCTGAAAATAAATAAAATCTTAAAAAAAAAAAAAACTGATCCACATGCGAAGATGGACACACACACACACATTCACTCTTCACACATCATTTCTAGTTTTTTATTCAGTGTTGACTACGACTTCCATGCTGGTTATCTTGGGAAATGATACGAGACAGACATGAGACAAGCAGGCCCCTCTACCATCAGTGGAGTGAGATTCAAGACAATTAGGGAACCCACTAAGATATTGGAACCAAGAGTAGAAAGAAGGAAACAGCCATTATCAAGGAAGATTTTAATTGCTTCAAAGAGGGAGAGAGGAAGAAAGCACAGAAATCTAACACAAGTAAAGGCACAATGAACGTGGAGTTGAATGGAACCAAACCTTTCCTTCAGTTAAACAGTTATCCTTTTTTAAATTTGTGTATATGTTTTACGGGTGGTTGTAGTTTTGTTTCATTCTGATGAGTCTTGAAGGCCAAGTTATAATGTCTTCCATTCCCTAAATTAGGGTGGCTTCCAGAAAGCTGCCCTGACTACACAGCCAGGGACTGAGATTGAATAGGGACAGAAACAACTGAAGTGGGAAGAATCTGATTTGCAGTTGATTGCAGGTTGGGTTTCCAGAAGGACAGACAGCTCAGTGTAGTGCCATTAAAGGGCCTTGGGTGCCCTGTACTCCACCCCCAAAGCTTCACAGAAGACCCTGGAGTCACACTTCTCCCCCACTCCCCTAAGCACCCAGCCTACAGATTATTTCAAGTGATCAGGAGAATTAAAACACACCCCAACCTGAGTTTCTCTGTAGCAAGTCTATTTACAATTTTTTCTCACCTCTCCCTGGAGGTAAATCTGGGTTTCAAGTGGGAAAGCCGTGGGGTGAGGAGGTGCCCCCAGTGCCATGGCCAGTGGCTAGTCTCCTTGCCTTTGCCAGCTGGGAGGGCTGGGATGAATTCCTGGAGACAGCAGCTTCACACCCACTAGGTAGGGTAGCCATAGATGCTCTCTTGTGGGCCCAGGCTGTGAAAATGATAGGGCCCTGCTGCTGGAGGAAATTTCCATGACAGAGAAAACCACACCTGGAATATCAAAGTGCTTTGACCCAGCTTTGGTGACCAGAGAAGAGTTAAAGAGGGACATCTAACTGGCTTAAAAACCTGGAGGCCACTGTCCTGCTCCCCCGAAAGGGCAGTAAGAAACAACTACAGTATTAACTTTCCCCACTAGAGAAAAACATCATAGAACCAAACCCACACAAGGGCTTTTAACGCAGCTTCCTGATGCTTAGCTGGGCAATGCCTCCTCCTTCTGGGAGAGGGTAAGGGGATTAATGGGACTGGGCAACAGCCTCAACATGAGACCACCCAATCTTCCGCTGAAGAGACGACATGCCCATAAGCAGATAAAAAGAGCAGTTTAAAAGGTGAGAAGTTCCAGTGCTCTTGCAGCCAGCCCACCTTAAACCTATATTACAAGCTTTTTACAACATACAAAATAGATCAATAATTATGAAGCTCACATTCCCATTCTTCGATAGTAAATATACATGATGATAAATCTGTTCTTAACAGAGGGACCAAACAACGTATAAGGCAAAGATACTTAAACAAGTACCGTGTCACCGACACGTGCCGAGGAAAATGCATCTGACTCGGTCTAACCCAGGCCTCTTTTCATGAGGCCAAGAAAAGAAAATCACCTCGATACCCACGTGACACAGTCCGAACGCTGGGGAAGATGGGGGCAGCAGGGCACAGGGGAGGAAGTATCAGCCCCAGTGAAAAGCTGGGGTTTGGCTTTTACTTGTGATACTTATTTCGATGCTGTGAGTTTGAGGAAAGGGGAAAAATACACTTTGACAACATTGTACAAAAGGCATCAACTCCCATTTCAAAAATAAATGGGAAGACTTCACAGTCCAAGTTCTGTTACTGGTCAGCATCCACCCTGGAACTCTGCTGCAGTGTCCCCTCTCGTATGCTCTCCTCTTCCCCCAACTAGCGTTCCCTCCCTCGCCTCCGTCTGCTTCAGGATACCAGGGGTACTGCTGGGAGGGAGCTACTAACAGTTCTGAAAATGAGTGATAATGATTAGAAAAGTTTGATGACAGACCTAATCATTTTGTCCCAGGGGTCAGTGTGGTCCAGGGGATGACAGAGGATAGCAGTCCCCATACAAATGACCCAGGTTGAGCCCCGTCTCTTCTAGCACTGGGGAGACTTGGGTTTCACCCAGCACCATGCAGATCTCTGAGATCCAATAAACTGGAAAGGTCCCTATGGTAGTTCAAGCCTGTGATGTATCTGGTGAAATTTTTAAACTGACTTTCCCCAACCACTTCAATGAATCACCATGGCCTCCCTGCTCTTTCTCCAAGCTTGAGTAGCCTCTGCATGTGGCCGGAGCTGTGGCCAAGCACACTGCCTGTGCGTGCAGCCCGGGAGCCCTACTCTGCTGTCTGAGAGGGGGACACCCCTGTCCTGCAGCCAAGCTCAGTTCCTATCTGGGCTGGGAACCTCCATTTTCTCTCTGTCCTTTAACTGGGGCCTGGAAGATAGAGAAACAGCCTGCTGCTGGCTGCCAAAGATCAGCTGGGCCGAGACACGCCTCACCGAAGTCTTTGTGCTTCTTGGCACAGAGGAATCTGTGACTACGCCCGTAAACTTCCTCACCCTTCTCTAACTCTGCTGTTAACCCCTGCAGTCTTGGAAAGGCAAGGGTGTTGCAAAGCATAGGAAGAGCCTGTTCCGCCAGCGGGCTGTGAACTCCACAGCAAGCTTCACCCTCCCCTTCTCTGTCGTCATGGAGAACCCAACAGGGGCTGAGGTTTCTGGACAGGACCGAAAGGGCCAGAGTCTTCTGGGGCCAGTCAGGAAAGACTGATGTGGACTGAAGGTCAAGGGTTAAGGCCAAGACCCTGGCCCTATCTTCCTATCTGGAATGAACAAAAGTGACTTTTCTCCTTAGGGTCTGAGTGGTGGGGGGGAGGAAACACCTCCCTCAGCCTCAGCCCTGAGGAAATGGGGTGGGGAGTCCCAGGGGACTCACATGGCTCCTGGTCCCTTTGCTGCAGAGGAACTGACTAGCACTAAAAGGCTCCCAGTTTACTTTACCCTCTTTTTTTTATTAGATGTTTTAGTTCAATCGATTAGTATTTAGTGTTTATATCCAACTTATCCCTGGAGTGAGGGTATGGAGTGGGGTAAGAGCAAAACCAAAATACCCCTAAAAATAAAGCAGACCCATTCTCCTGCCCTTTCTCCAAACTTGACCTTTAAAACAGATCACTTCTCTGCAAACTCCTTTCTTGTTTCACTAAAAAATGCCCGCCTCGTCCCCCCAAGTCCTGGCCATGGCAGCCTCCGAAATGGTGAAATACACCCGCCAAGCTTCCCGCAAAGTGGGCAGGAGGAGGCAGGAGCACTGTTCTCCCCCTGCCCCAACAATGAGTTAGCTCGTCACAACAAGGCACCTTTCCCCATGAGGAAAGCAGGCGACATGGAAGCTTCTTCCTCATCTGGCCAGCAGGGATTGCTAGAGGAGGGCCGGATGCGGGGTTTGAGACCCCAGTGTCAATCCAAAGAGTCCAATCACCAAGTCCAGAAGACAAGATGCATAGATGGAGGTGAGCTGGGAGGACGCTTGGAGTCTAGAAGTTGGTTGCACTGGAGAAACACATTAGGAGTTCTCATGCAGGTTTCCGGGGAATGGAAGGGACCATCTGAGAAGAGGAGAGGGTCCATCCTTTTCCTGAGGAACAGGACCAAGCCAGGCTTCACCTGAGAATGGGTGGCAGAGGTGGGGCTCCACGGGCAGCTGATAAAAATAGTGAAAACCACAAACACAAGGTCACCAACCAGATCCCAAATAACCCAAACATTCCTAAAATGAGAGACAGACTGTCTTCAAGCTAACCTATAAAATCTGGGGACTAGGTTTTGATTTTTTTTTTTTAAAGATTTTATTTATTTTTATTTTATTTATTATTTATTTATTTAAGATTTTTTTTTTTAATTTATTATTAGAGAGAGGGGAAGGGAGGGAGAAAGAGAGGGAGAAACAGCAATGTATGGTTGCCTCTCACATGGCCCTCACTGGGGACCTGGCCCGCAACCCAGGCATGTGCCCTGACTGGGAATCAAACCGGGACCCTTCGGTTCCCAGCCCGCGCTCTATCCACTGAGCTACACCAGCCAGGGCTATTTTTTATTTTATTTTTTTTAAAGATTTTATTTATTTATTTTCAGAGAGAGGAGAAGGG